>OU452222.1:23621422-23793922 GCA_911728455.2 Marthasterias glacialis | reverse complement strand
TCTGGCGTGGTTGCAGCGTTGCGTGGATTACGCTTCCTTGGGGCCCTGGGAGAAAAGCTAGAAATTGATTTTCGCTGGCTGATTATGTATCAGTTGGGCATGAAGCGGTAATGACAATTGGAAGGTACCGTTGCTAATTTACAGCACATACTTTGGCGGCCGCGGATATTATATTTTTTCCCGCTGATCGACGAGATGCATACATAATCGATACAGACAGTTTGTTGGTATACATATCTGATAATTATCTGCCATCAGTTGAAGAAGGTGTAAGCTGGTAACCGTTTGTATTATGTAATCAAGTGTTCAATGACTTCAATAATAACTTAGATACACCCAGATCGTTATAAATTTAAGGACTACGGATGTTTGCCAAGAGAACCTACGTTAGTGTATAATTTATGAGTGATTGCTTGCACACATAACATTCGTCAAAGATTCACTAGATTTAAAGGCTGAAATAAGTGCTATCCAAAAATGAGGGAGAGAACACTTTCAGCATTATACTGAAGACGATCAGAGCATACTGATCGAAACGTTCGAGTTGTCAAACCACCGGTTCTTTTCAGAACCACAATAACTCATAAAGAGAGCTTTCATGAGGCCTACCATGGTGTCTCCATAAACCTCACTAGACTACAGAGAACGATTTCCGTTCCCAATGAAGCACCCAACACTGCCGTTTACATTCTAGTGACATTGTCATCATCTATTTTATAGACAAACATTTTGACATATAAGATGCTTTACCGGTATCTCATCAATAAATGTATATTACATTACCAGTTTATGGAGGAGTGAATCGATGCCAATCCTCTAGTTTTCAACAAACACACACGCACACAAACCTCCAAGCTGTATGGAATCCAACCAACCGTCGAACAACTCAGTCAGATAAAACGACAAACGGTTTTTGCATTGTCATGTGCACGTTTGTTTCGCATCATTTTATGTCCAAAATGATCTGAACTGCCCGACAAGTTTGAACCGTTATGTCCAACCAATTGTGTCCGACAAACATTTATGTCTGACCCATTGTGTCCGACAAACCATTATGTCCGACCCATTGTGTCTGACAAACCATTATGTCCAACCCATTGTGTCCGACGGACATAATGAGTCAGATGTATAGGTTTGCCGGACACAATCGGTCGAACATAATGATGTTTTTTTTTTTTTTTTTTTTCCTGGGATATAATGCTCCAAGTCTGACATAATGGTGCGTAACACGGTCATGTATACTACATGCTTGATTTTATCGTGGCACTCTAAATTAATCGTGTCGAATTGGGTCCTGTATTTTTCATTTATTTATTTTTTTCTTCTCTCGAATTTGACAGTATATCAGATGGACAGTTCCTCTGAAATGTTGACATCTGTATGGACTTCGTAACAGATTGATTGAAGAGAATACCAATAATAAAAAGTTTAAGCCCCTTGTGAACGTGGCTTAAAACATGTTTCTGCTATGCCAGTTAATTTGCTGCTGTCTGCTTACAAGCTTTGAGAATGGAATTTCTTAAAAACTGAAATGCCGTCAACTCTTCTCTTCAAATGTATCTTCAGACCACTGGTTACACAGTGCAAGGCAGCTTTGGTTTCTTGACCAGAAATATTGTACACGCACAAACAAAAAATGATTGTTCGTGAGTGGTGCGGTGAGAATTTTTTCAAGAACTAGAAGATGAAACGTCCCATTTCAACAAGGCGAATTCAACGAATAAAAAAATATCTCTCCATTGGACGCATGCAAAAAATTAAATAAATGATTTGCTCTAATTAACATCCAATTAGATCTTTGTCATTTTGGAGGGACGGGACGAAAATGCACGGTGAATTTATGTATCTGTCTATTTCTTATTTCAACTGGGTGGCCCATTGAGTGGCAACCACTCCTTTCCCATGATGGGTCACACAGCATGGACAAAGACACAATAACAATGCATAGTGCCAAAATGTACAGGTTATGACGTAGGCACGTGATGCTTTGATTAATGAATGCCGCGTGACCAACAATCCTCCAATCAAAAGACAAGGATCTTCTTGGTTGTTATAAATATTAAAGATGATAATAAATATTGCCAATGGATCTTATGCCAGCAATCATAACGCCTTTTATCATCTGGAGGTCAACAACTGGATCTAATTGACCGAACCTAGGACAGTTTAATTCATAGATAGACTAGGCCCATACGTTGATTCTAGGAACTTAATCAAGCAGAGTCAAAAAATGGATAGGTTGGCAAACATTAAGAAAAAGAAAAAAAACAATCCCCGGATGGGAATTGTAGTTGTATCAATACAAACTAGATGCATTAACAAGCCTTGACCGTATCGCCAGCGCATTATGCATTGTTTACACAACAATAGCAATGAGATTACTACAGGCATATTTTGTCATCCCGGACAATACGCTCCCATGAATGATGTCAAATCCAATAACGAAAATGGCAGCCGGAATAGACATACGCACACTAATAATTTATATTGTTGAAGTGATATCTTAGTCTAGATTTCCCTTGTGTTGTAAATACGCTTCACATTCAATAGAATGTTTTCTTATTGGGGATATATTCAGCAAAAGTTAAAGGTAGAATTACGTTGTTTATTTTTATATGTGAGTGGGTTTGGTATAGGGCTGTGTGATGGAACCTCTTTGTATTTTTACTTCCACCGGTTGTCTGTTTTTATATATTTATATTATTTGTTTGTATGTATATTAATTGGGGTGAGCAAAGAAATTTTGGCTGATGCCGGACTCGGACCCGCGGTCTCTCGAATACCGTACGAGCGCTCTAACCAACTGTGCTAACCAGTCCTATGTTGGTTGGCGGTCCAGTGCAACGCCAAACCTCTTTGCTCATGGGGTCATGCTTGTGTAAAACATATACATATTACTTCTATATATATGTTAACGAATGCTAACACCTTACGATTGTAAGCCTCAAAAAGTAATACTAAAAACACCAAAACAAATTAGCATCTGGAAAATATTTATGTCAAACTTATTTATGTCTCGTCTTTTGTTTTGCGGTGAAATATTTGAAAATATCTTTGATCCATAAACTGCCGGACAATACATCGATGGCGTAACCGAAGAGAGAGAAAAAATATATATAATTTAAGCTTCAATCAGAAAGCCCAATTATCCTAAAATTCGAAACATTATCAATGATATCCTCCTGAGAAGTCAGAAAAATTGCTTATCAGGTCCCCAAAAACACAATTGCACGTCTTGACTGCAGCAAGCAAATTAAGCCGGTATTATAGGGGCGTGCACAACATCCCAAGCAAAATTAATTGACAGTTTTTGGTTCGTGTGCCCCAAATTCAAGAACAGTTCACATGTTAGTTGCTATAGTTGTTTAAGGGGTCTGTTGGAAATAATTATATTAGAACAAGTTTACTCTTCCACCCCCCCCCCCGAAAAAAAAAATATATATATATATATATATATATATATATATATATATATATATATATATATATATATATATATATATATATATATATATATATATATTTATATATATATATATATATAAAAAACAAAAAAACCAACAACCCAACAAACAAACACACACATAAACAAATAAACTAACTAACAAACAACCCGACAAACAAAGTAAACAAACAAACAAACAAAAGCAATCAAACGCATAAACAAACAAAAAACAACGATGTGTCCCTCTCATGTCTAACATGTTACACTTCAAGGTTTTCTGACGTCATTGCAAGATCTTAATGAACGATCCTATAATGTCTCCACCATCATGTCACTTAAACGAGCCGAACGGAATCGACCAGCTCAAGCGGCTCAGACCTCACTGGCTTTTTAGTTTAAATAGTAATATCAGTCAAGAACAAAATGTCAATTTACGAGGTTTTAAAAGGATATTGGTTTATTTAATAAAGTGATTATCGAAATATGAATAGTACATGTGAGTTTGATTTATTCCTTAATGTATGTTTAATGTTTCTTTTATAGTATGTTATTTTTTTTTATTTATTTGTTATATATGTGTATTGTTTTTGTTTATTTTTTATTATTGTTATTATTACTATTATCATCATTATTATTGTTATCATCATTATTATTATTACTACTATTATTATTAGACAACTGTTTTACAGTCAATTACCGTTGCTTCTGAATATCTGACCATAAAGGCTCGACAATAATAAGTTTTGTTGTGCATAACAAAAAAAAATAACAAAACTCAGGAAGCCACGAAACAGATGTTGTATTATAAATGTATCTGTTTAAAACAATAGACCATTATCATAGTGCGACAATCTTGATTTTCTCCCATTCAAACTAATGTAACCAAACCGAGGCTGGAAGGGTAAATATTCTGGTCCCTTTTTATACAATGAAAATTAGCATTTATTACTGTTATTGGATACAGGGAACATGACCAAGATGGTGGCAGCATGAGAAAGGTCTATACAACTAAAACCCTTCGGGATGCTGTTTTATTGTAGTAGGCCTTCACACTCTTAAATTAAAGACACATGACGAAAGAGAGACACAAAAAATGTAAAGATGTATGTATGTCGAGTTGGCCGAGACACCACGGTGCCAACCGTGCGAAAAAACCTCCCCTCCAACCCATTAATCCCCACCTGTTTCTTAAGACAGTCTTTTATTAATACGTCCTACTATTATGTCCCCGTAACGGATATTACACAGGTGTTCCCGTCAGTTTATAATACATTATTGATTTGGATGGGCCTTGTCTTCTGCACTAGGTCGTTACCCATCCTGTTTTTAGACGGTACTTATGAGGGCAGTTCCCATATCTTTTGGGAGGAGTGTATCGAGCGCTGTGAGAAATTGCAGGGGTTTGTTGCCGTCAAGAGTGAATTGCTATATCATTATTATTCTAATTTCGAAGCGCCGATAAGCCCATGTTCGTGCTTACTTTAGCAGAAAAAAAAAATCTGAAGCGCAAGCGTATTTCACGATATTTAGCAGCAAAATTAGGCGTGTATTTTTCATCGTGGATTTGCATCGGAAAGTTAGCATACATTTCCGTGAGCTTACGGTTAGCAGCACTATGCAAATCAAACCGCATAGTAAGCACAGAATCGGTCGTTAAGCAGCTTTGTGCAATTAGGTCTAGTATGGCGGACGTTCTTGTCTAAAACATGTTACAAAATAGTGGTGCAACGCCGTTCAGTCACACAAAAAACTGCCCTCAGCTGGTCTGCAACTATGTGCGAAAGAGGTTTATCTTTTGAACGCATTCAAATTTCATGGTAATTCCCCCGGTATCTTCAATCTAAATCAGTTATTAATCATTCAGTAGTCCCATGAGTTATAAGCCTGCCATGCAAAGCCTGATTTATGCCCGCTGAAAGTGCACCCATCCTTCGTTAAAAAAGGTTTGCATTTGCTGCAATAAGGCAAATCTGACATATCTTACCAAATAATAAAATTATAAAGATAGTTATTTTATTTTATTTTATTTTTTATTTTTATTTTTTAATTAACAGTACACGGCCCGTGTGCAATAAAGCCTACCTTCAAAGGGGCAGACTTCAGTATCAGTCATTTTCAATATTTATTCAACAGCCAAATATTGATCATAGACCACTCTAGTATAATACATGTCAAAATTCAGGAAATGTTGAGTGTAATAATGACAGCAGCCTGTCATCTAGTCTCGTTTTTCTCTGAAACGCTCTTGTGAAGACCACTCAGGGTCAATGCATAATAAAATATGTCTAAGTTTACTCCTTCTAGTGCAACGTTCCAACGTAGCTTTTATTGGTCAGGACAGCGAGCACCCAGTATCACCCAGATAACCCAGTATCACCCAGATAACCCAGTATCACCCAGATCACCCAGTATCACCCAGATAACCCAGTATCACCCAGATCACCCAGTATCACCCAGATCACCCAGTATCAACCCAGATCACCAAGTATCAACCCAGATCACCCAGAGCAACCAGAGTAACCAGTATCACCCAGATCACCCAGTATCACCCAGATCACACAGATCACACAGATCACAAAGATCACCCAGTATCCCACAGATCACCCAGTATCACCCAGACCACCCAGTATTACCCAAAGCACCCAGTATCAGACAGCATTAATCACCCACAAAGTTCCGAGTGGATTTCAGCGAGTTCCATTTAGAGTATTTATTACAAAGTTCTGTGAGCTATTTCAATCCGCTTTACTATGCAGAATACCACTTATAATAACCGGGGATCTCAATGTTCAGGTGTGTGTGTTGCCATCGACAGACGGGAAGGCTTTCTGAGATTCTCTTGAGTCCGTTGGTTGCATCCAACGCATTAATGTTAGCACTCATACCATAGGTCATACTTTAGATCTTATAAATTAGTCGGAGTTTGTAGTAGATGGTGGTTGGTCTCCGGAGTTGAATGTGTTTACGGGGTGTACCCCAAGGGTCTTGTATGGGACCCTTTTTATCTACCCTGTATAATAGCAGATTATTTCAAGAAATCCAACAGAACTCCCCGAAAGTTCATGCCATTGCTACGCCGATGAAACTCAACTTTATCATGATTGCCCAGTCAAGTTTATGAAAACAATTCTGTGTCATTGTTAGAGGAACACATTACGCATGTTTACATTCGGTTGTCAAGGAACAATAATTTAGTTTGCTGAGCGATAATGAAACTGATTTTTTTGCATGAACAAATATTATTAGTATTGTTTTATTGGAGGTCTGTTTGACACAGTTCATTCCCGGACATAAATAGATGTTGGATTTTCTATTTTCAACCCTTCAGAGATTCACGCCTGTGCGGCCAGCTGAATTATTCATGCAGCGACGGCTGGGCTTGTCTCACACGGGGAGCGAAGACGACTGGCCACGGCAGAAAGAGAGCGAGGCGATAGGAAACAAGAGGGGGGGGGGGGAAATCATTAAATAAATTACAAGAAAACGTGATCAATTGATACGTTGTCGCGTCTGGCATTTCGGATTTAGCCCCCGCCTCTCTCACTCTCTCGATCTTCTGTTTTCTCGTTGCCTCTCCGCCAATCGTATGACCCTATATCATTGTAATTATTAAATTACTATTCATCGTGCCGTATTACAGCATAAGAGCTGTGTACTTGCTGAGATGTGTAAAAATGTTAGTTGTAATGAAAAGTAAATCGATCCATATTTAAATGAGCAGTCCAAGTTCTTATTTATTTATTTTTTTCTCTCCCTCTCTCTTACTGAATTAACGATCGTTCCGGAACCACTTAATGGTAGGTTTTACGGTGGTACGTAAAAATAAATTGGCTTGTTAGCTAATTATACAATGCTTTAACAAGACGAGGTCACTTATGGTGTGCACTACTTCCATTTTAATGTTGAAATAATTCCATCAAATTTAAATTTGTTTCCAAAACCAGGTTCACACTAAAGAAAGGCACCGGCCTGTGAAAGATTTATCCGGCCTTAGAACTTAATTATATATTATACCAAGTGTTACACCACAAGGGAAACGGACTGGGTACATATAAATACAATGTTGTGGTGAACAAAGAAAAAACATCGAATAGAACTGGATTTGAACCTGAGACCTCCGGATTAACACGCCGGCGCTTCACCAACTGAGCTATCTAGGTTGTTGGTCTCCCTATTATTTCGGTATCAATATACCTGATACAACGATAAAGCTATCTGAAGCCAATTTCGTGTAAATTATAAGCTTATAGGGCATTCTTAAATTTCTCCGTACTCCACATCCGTTCACCAAACCAAGCCGAGTGGTAAGTTAGTCTGGTCCCTTTTTAATGAGTACAGGAACCACCCGAGGTCAAATTTCGCAGGGATTCTCAATATATAGATAGAGGCAGTATGCGGTATTAGTATGACGGTGTGCGGGGGGGGGGGGTACCGTCTACTCAAAGGGCGATTAGGTAACAGAGCACGCTCTAGCCTAGACTGGTTCCCGGTCCCTACATAGTTCTCTGCTGTCTGTAAATAGGGACCAGTAGCTGCTACCGATATGGCGCTTTTGATAGGGCCCTCGATTTCGCGGGCGCAGTAATAATGTTGTAGTTGACGTGGCGTGTGCAAGTTGTTGTTTGACAGTAGCACACGTGTGCATCGTAACCCTTCACCCAGACATATAGTGAACCAACCTTCAACGTGAAAATTCAAGCTAACTTTAGAAGAGCATCTTAACTAGCGTAATTTTTACCTCTATGGTCTGCACGATGGGAGATTCTGTGTCCATCACGTTTTGTGTAAGGCCGCATTGCATTATGGGATTACGTAAACATATATGCTAATTCTAATTAGAATATGCCTGGCAGAAATCTGCCAGGTATATGCTAATTTTCATTACCCGCTACTGGTCCTTATATTCAGTCAGAACGAAAACGATGTAGGGACCGGGAACCAGTCTAGCTCTAGCCAAAATCTCTCTTAGGTGTTCACCACGCAGAGAGTCTATGAGCATTAATGTTTCCAGCGACACGTCTCCCGAGGGCTGCACGAGGTGTCAAGATGAATTACAATCTAGTGGAAGGGCTCCTCGTGTTTCATACACCCTCACCCTACCTTGAAGTTGTATTTATTTTGTAATGTGATTGTTTTGTTTCTCGTTATTTGTGTATTGTCTTTGGTCTTTCAGAGGAAGCTCATGAATGGCTAACCTACTGTATACAGACACCGCAATGCTTGATAATAGATTAACCAAAATTAAGTAGCAATACACCGTAAAGAAATCAAGTATTGTGTAATCACAAGTGTAAAAAAAAAAAAAAAAAAAAAGAAAAAAAAAAGAATTTTACTCATTACACATTTTCATTTTTATCTATTTATTGTACAGTTTTAATGTTTAGTCATTAAACAAAGTACAAATGGAAATTCCCTTTAAAGAATGTGTTTTCCTTGGGCTTTTCAAGCCCATGAGTTGATGAAAACGTAACGTCCTTAGACGTCCGTGGTACGCGGTTGCCCCCTGCACACGCGTCACTCTAAGTTCCCTAATCTACTTACACATGCACGGCTGCCCCCTAGTCAATGTCACCCTAGACCGACCACGGTAAATTGTGTTTAGCTCTGACATCGGTGCTGAAAACCAGGGGGCCGTTGGACCGTGGCCTAAGCCTGATGAAGAGTTTTTCCCTTGACAAGTTTCACAGATGATGATGACAACAAGGAGAAGAAGAAGAAGGGAGAATACATCAAGCCAGACGAAGTAGAAGAGCATTGGAATGTGTTAGAATGTTTCCATCTTTTAGTGAGAAGGATGCAAGCCATAATGATAATTTGGTAGTTTTGCCCTTTACATTCAAAGCGGCAGCATGAGCTTGGGCGGATCTAGAGTATTTTTTATTTATTTATTTATTTATTTATTTTATTTTTTATTTATTTTTTTTTTTTTTTATTTTTTTTTTATTATTTTTTTTTTATTTATTTATTTATTATTATTATTATTATTTTTTATTTTTTTTTTTTGGGGGGGGGGCTGAGGATCAAGAACGATTGTTTTAGTACTACGAATCGTGAAGGGTAAAACCCTTACGGCTTGGGGTCCATGACCCGATTAAGGGTCCATGGTTTTATTTTAATTATTATTTTTATTATTATTATTATTATTATTATTATTATTATTCTAGATGCTTTTTTGTGCAATCTAAGAACATTCAAGGCCACTTTTACCTCGATTTTGAGCATCATTTTATAAGGAGTAAAATGCGAGTTATATAGGGGAGGTATCCGGACATTTCCTGCATGACTTTAGAAGAAGAAGAAGAAGAAGAAGAAGAAGAAGAATAAATAAATAAATAAATAAATAAATAAAAAAATTAAAAAAAAATAAATAAAAAAATAAAAAAAAAAATAATAAAAATAAAAATAAATAAAAATAAAAATAAATAAAAAATAAAATAAAAATAAATAAATAAATAGACAAAAAAAAATAACTAATGCACAACTAAACTACATATAATCTTTTGCAAATTTGAAAGTCAGTGTATACAAATAAATTTGGACTGCTGTGGATGACAAACTGAACTGGATCAGGAATACTGAAGCGATACAGGGTAAAGCTAGCCAACGTTTGTACTTTTTAAGAAAACTGAAGAAATGTCATGCCGACCGTACTACAATTGCGGTTATGTTAACGGTCCTTGATACAAATGGTAAAGAAAACAACAAAGCGCATCAAAGGTTTAAACTTGACATCTTTGGATATAGAGTTCGAAACACAAAATGTCTGACAAATTTAACTACGAAGGGCTCGACCCACCCACTTTTTAAATGATTTGTTTTTAGTCGCTCTGGGGTATTGAACTCCAACCACCACAAACAAACTCTTTTCGTTTTTGTAAATCTGTGTTCCCAATTCAATTCATCTTTTTGATTCTTTGATTGAGCGGTAAATAACACATTTCTCACAGCTACTAGTATAATAAGTAAACTGTAAATAATTTAATTTATTCTGTTTATATTTGGTATAAACTTTTTATTGTTGTTATTGTGGTTTTTATTATAAAGTATTTTTTGTGATTCTGTAATGCTCTCATTGCCGATGGAACACAAATATTTGTATATTTTCAATGCGGACTCACACAACTATACTATGCTTGGTTCTATTCATAAAATGACATTATGATTAACTGACATCGGCCAAAAAATCTAAAAAACACAAAAAAATGACGAGTGTTATCTAGTTCACGCTGGCACCTCCCCAAATCTCCACCGAGTTGGAAATATCCGTGGGGACCTTGGGAGTTTTTATTTTTAATCGATTTGACACATAAAACGGCCGTGAGTATGGTTTTTATTTTCACACGCCTTAATGACATTTTAGTTCTTACAGTGTACTTTTTTTGGCCATGGTAAAATACTGATTACCTTCAACTTCCTGCATCTTCAGACAAAACTACAAGAATTTCAAAAGGACTGACTAAATTGAATGTAAATCATTATGACAAGAAACAAACTGCATCTGACGAATCCAAAGATCGTCTTAAAGTCACCCTCTGAAGAAAAAAAAAAGAAGAAAAAAAAAAAAAAACGATGTTAAGAACGACCTTTAAGAAATCTGCATTATTTTCGAGAGTCGTTCATGAATCAAATAGAAATAATAAGACAAACGAAGGGACACAATGGCAGCAGGACAGTCTGTTTCTTTGATCATTGGGTTCATTTCGCTCAGTGAACGATGTTATTGAAATACTTGAATGGAGCGTAGACGTTTTTATATTCGGTTATTACTTCGGGGAAAAACATGACATTCAAGTCGAGTGTCTGGACATCGCATTGATCCAAGAGGATGCCATGTTATTAAAGGTTGTGACGATCCTTTGAGTAGGGGAGAGTACATTCATTCCCATCCACAACTTTTTAACAAGAACATCTGTAAACCACTGGTTTCTACAATTTATTGGCCACATTCTGTCGGGGACTTTGTGTACGTTTGTGCGCTTTTTTCGATTGGCAAAATCGAAATAACAGTTGAATCGTTTTTTTTTTTTTTTTTTTTTTTTTTTTTTTTTTTAGTTGGCAATCAGCCGTAAAGATTTGTCTTGGTTGTTTCTGATATAAAAATAAAATAAATGAATAAACAATAAAAAATAATAAGAAATTATCAGAAGAAAATGCATCGTGATATTGTAATAAGTTCTGGGTTTTCTTCTCAAAAAAATTATCCAAGTATTATATGTTTAAATTTTAAAACGAAGTAATTTTTAATATAGGTTTCCCCAGTCATTTTTCGGCAAATGAGCTGCAAATTTATAAATTGCGTTATTCTATTTCGCACGAAATTGAAAGCGCCAACAAAACAGTTGTTCAACATTACAAACTTTGTGAGCATTTCTTCTTTCGAGTCATTCTAGATTACCATTCAATTAACAATCCACTCGGACGACTTTTAATTTTGCAACAGTTTCTCGGCAAAAAATGTTTTAGTTGCGCCAACTCTGCTCAAATGGATGCCGTTTTCGCATGGCTAAAATCCACAATAAGTTGAATTCAATAATTAGCTGAATTATTTCACATTATCTCAAAGTGAAATTGAACGACGATTTCAACTGAAAAGGCAAACTCGCTTTTAATACGATAACAGGAAAGTGAAATAGGCTGTTTTGTATGCCCCCCCCCCCCGAAAAAAAAACAAAAAATGACAGGGAATACCAACAGTACTTTCACGCCTTTTTTGTTTTTACTTCTACACTAAAACATAATTGGAATTAGGATTGTGCACTCTGTCAATCCATGGTCAAGCCGATACGCGTGAACATTATTGAACCGAAGTTTTGACGGGTTGGTTGCTTGGTTTAGTTCGGCATAATTGCTCCGCCGCCACCTGGAATAGAAAAACATCTGATGACCTTGAAACTAAAGGGAGTGAAAATAGAAATGCTCACAGATGTGCACATAACATAACGTGCACGGTATAAAGATGGCCATGGTGGAAATATTCCCTTTAAATATTTTTGCCCGAAATGCATTTTTTTTTTTTTTATATGTTTTTTTTTTTTAATAGTAAAACGATTAGTTTTGATCTACCGGTGTTCGAAAACAGTGAAAACATACGATGTTTCATTTCACTATTTTCTCGTGACTCCTGCAGATTGAGCAACATTTTTACTGCTTTGTAGTTATATAAATATATTGGATCACATAAAGTGTGGTTAAATACTGGCCCTTGACAAGTGCATGTGAAAAGAAGGAATCCGCTCATTTAGACATACTATAGTTTCAGGAGAAATCTCACACCTTATCATTGACATTATTGTGCTGCTCAAGTTGTCATGAATGCGACATCTAACATGTATTTATTGCCCGACTATGTCAAAGCCCCAGGTCAACATTGGTAAGAAACATAAAATGTTTACAGGTTTACATAATACGTTACATGGTATAAAGATATTGATGGTAGAAACATTTATCCTTGTTTAAATAATAAATGAAATAAGTTCCAATAGTAGTTTTCGTCATTGGAATGCGAACACAAATGCTGAATGCAAATTGTACTGTTTTCTCGCAAAAGAAACAACGAAATGAGCTGACACTTTCACAGGTTGGTTTTATTACACATTATCTTGATTTGTGCAGAGAATGGAAGCATTTACAGTCAGTTGACCAATGTTGAGATGGGGCTTTAATCCCATATCGGTACTGTACAAAACTAGCATTAAATGTTCATTATCACCATGCTAGATATGGCCCATTTATCTAATTGGATAATTGCATTATTTCAAAAGACAGCGGATGAGCATTAAAATGAAAAGGCTAAATTCATTTTCATTGTGTGCTTTTATTCCTTTGAAATATTGAGTCAAACTTGTTTTTGTTTTTTGTGGTCATAAGGAGTATTTATCCGTCGATTAAAAAGTGAATATGTGGCGGTTTTCATGACGTAAGGTTGGGACAAAGAAGGCCCCATTCTGGTCCATTGATATCGTTAAATATAACTTTGCTGCGTTAAGACTTCCAATAATTGATTCAAAATACTCAAAAGACGTCAGGGCGGCAGCGCGGTCAGGCTATATGCACAGGCAACAGAAGCTCCCGACTTTACGTCGCAAGTTTGCTCATGTTTATGCAAATTATTGCTCACATTGGAAGGGCGGGGTCGGTACTTGAACATTTTCAAAATTAACTGTTAAATATTTACAAGAAATAGTTTTGTAAAAAAAATTGTATTTACACTCCAAAAAATGCATTTTTTTATTTTGTAATGAATACAAACTCCATTTCATTTTTTTCACAAAGACAAAACCATATCGGTGTGGAAATGTGGAAATATCGTATACTTGTATTCGGTACGAGCAACGATTTGAAAATGTTCATTTGTCTTGCCTAGCACGAAACTGTATATTATACGATCGCATTTAAACACAATTTCCACGAAGACAAAATCACAATAATCAGATGGAAACGTGTTACGAGCAGTTAATAGTGATGGTACTAATACGAACTTATAAAGCATAGTTTCTAACAAGGCATTATAGCAACTTCTGTTTACTGCAAGCTATTAATGTTCATATTATTGAGCGTAATTTGCTAAAGAGAGCTTTGTTACTTAGTTGATTTTTTTGTCTTTCTGTAATTTGCTAAAGAGAGCTTTGTTACTTAGTTAATTTTTTTTTCTGTAATTTGCTAAAGAGAGCTTTGTTACTTAATTGATTTTTTTTTGCTAAAAAGAGCTTTGTTACTTAGTTGATTTTTGTTTTCTTTCTGTAATTTGCTAAAGAGAGCTTTGTTACTTAGTTGATTTTTGTCTTTCTTTCTGTAATTTGCTAACGAGAGCTTTGTTACTTTGTTTTCTGTAGCCCCCTCCCCCATTTGAGTATGGAATGTGTTGAGAAACTCAATCTTTCTTATGTCGCTGGGCTGATTTAGGGACTACTCAGCTGAGTTGAGGCAGCAGAACGGAGAGGGTAATTTCAGTGTTTAATTTTAAGAATACTGTTGATGCAGCCAAGAGTTCTAAAGACTAGTGCGTGGACCTTGCATTCAATTCTCTTTGGTACCGGGAGCCAGTGGAATCTTTTAAGGATTGGCTGGAGCAACGGTTTGCAAATGAATTCCATGAAAATGACTATGCAATTATAAAGATGAATTTTCCCAGATCACGGTCTTATAGTTTTGCTTCGATGCAAATCCTTGCCCGAAACTGAGGCTTCAAGCGAACAAATTACATGAATAATGCCGCTGAAGTAATCAATCATGTATTCTCGTTGGCCCGTACACTATATCAAGTATTCACAGCAGATAGATGCAATACATCTTAAAAGACTCTTCGTGTTCTAAGAGGAACTCTTCTAGATGAATACAGACGACGGCGTTGTCCCGGTAGACATACATAAAATGCCACTTAAGAGCCCGAGCTATGTTTAAATTCCATCAGTCCGTACCTGCGAGAATAAATGATGAATCTATTTCTTTTGCTGACTTGAACGACTGCATCTACTACATGTAGGTCTACTTTGTGAATGATTAAAGATCTGTGCACCAGTGGCTTTTGTAAATGTCAAAGTATATTAATTCATATATCCTTTTCAGTGAACACATTAATGAATAGTAAATATTTTCTTGAAAATAAGTGGTCAGGTATAGATTGTGCATGTCGACATTGAATAAATAAATTGCAAAATAAAAAGGGAGCAAAGGAACGACTTGCTTGCACGTGTTAGTTAAAACATTTTGAAATATCCCGGGATAATGTGAGTGCATTGTACCGAATTGTCCTCTCGAATTGAAAATAATTATATTATTGTATTATGATGTTAAATAACAATTATGTGTTATGAAACAAATACGATTAATTTACATACACAAATATATTTTGCCAACGCATTTGTGTGGATTCATATACAATTAAAGGTAAAATATAGGATTGGTTAAGCTGACAGTGAAGTGTTTTCTTACTTTGTGTGATTCGACATAATACATGAAAAAGGGAAAACAAAGTAAACATTTGGTGTCAATCCGTTGTCCGAGTAAGGAGAAAATAGTAAAAACGCCGTGCACATTTTTCAGCATGTAAATACATTGTCCTTAATCTCGATTGTAACAGTCGGGGTCTTCAAATTCAAATTTCTCTCCCGACAGTGTTTCAGACAGAATATTTCTGTGGAAGACTGGTACTAGTATATGAACTTCATAATCGGTAAGCTTTCAAACTGATACTAATAATTAAAAAAATATATGCCTACCAATACTGTATTCTACCTGTAAGCTCGATATGATTTTATTGATTGTACTATTGTTTTATTTTGTTTTTTAACCATTACGCCGACGTGTGATAAGCAGTGTGTGTACTCATTGATTATACAGCCTATGTTTATTTTGTACGTGGATTAAAGGGGCTGTGTCATCATGATCACAACAGGCCTGTGTGGCTGTGCAAGCAAAGATGACCTCTCACCCAGATACTACACAAGCCCGCGTGCGGTCAAATCACAAAGGGTACCGTCTTTGTTAAGCTGTGACGTGACCAACTGCACGAACGCTCACATACGTACAACTGGGGCTTTCGATTCACTGCTGTAATCATAACACTGCTGCCATTTATGTCGTAATCCCCGAACAACAATAGGCATTTAGAGTATTATTTCTTGAACATAGAAGGACCATTTTATCTGTCCTCTCAACCTCTATTGTTAATTAGAAATCACACCTTCAGCTGCAGCTCTACCTTTAAGCTCGAACTGCCATTTTGACGCTCCGTATCTGAAAGCGCACGTTTTATAGAACTGCTGACTGAGCGCAGGCCGACTGCCCGAACCGAAGACGTTGCACAGAGAAGCCTACAGCTATAAAGGTAACGACACAAGACGAATGCGACGTGAGCACGGTTTGGGATTTATAACGGCGTTGCATTGGCTCTCTTTACCGACATCGCATGCTCGCGCAAACCAAGAGCGCAGTGTGATGGACCGCTAATCCCCACCATCTTGACAGACGTGTATACAACACGCAAATGTAATCACAATCAATCATTCGTGAGCTTATAAAAGACACCTAAAACAGGATACATATATAATGTGATCACACGTTTAGGTGCTTTAAAATGTCTGGCCTTGTCAGTTAATTACTTTAAATAATACAAGGTTAGGATCACCATTCCACGAAACGTAGCTAGTTATCAATGATCATTATCAAATAAATTGCAGAGTCAAGCTAAGTAGAATAAATAGCAATAACTCAATAAGTGTTTTAGATATTTGTATGGTGAATCTATATAATTATAATGACACGGCTCACTGGGAATGACCTCAGAAGATAGGGTCCGAATCCATAATCTAGAGTGAGAGTGCATCTCATGTCAAACTATAAGAAAGAAAGAGAAAGCCCCGAACAAAAATAAGGGGGTCGGTAATTGCCACGGTAAATTACAAGTTGTCAATTTATGTTTATAAATAGCACGTGGCATTGAGGCACATGTCTGGATAGCACGATGTACGGGGCCCAGCCTGGGGTGCTCGGCCGCTTTCGTGTATTCCTACAGCGCTAAGTCGGGGTTCCTGTGTCATTTATTTCTGTCTTTTGTCAGTTGTTTTTAATGTGTCATTAGAGAGGAAAATATTGTTGCTTATTCCGGTAAGAGTAACATATAAACTAGCCCAACGCAATACAAATTCAATAAATCTATTATAATAGATGTTATTTATTTATTTATTTTATTTTTTTTTTGCATCGGGGATAAAGATTATTATTTAGGTTTTAGCCAATACACCGATGTGTATTAAGCACTGTGTACTCAGTACTTTCCCTCTAGAATGGCGGGGTCGTCATTGGTTCGAATCCAACCAGAGGATTATGTCTGTTTTTTTTTTTTTTTTTTTTTTTTTTTTTTTTATTCTTCTTATTTTTTTTTTCAGAGGACTCTCTGAAGTTTTGCGCATACAGTGCTTAAAACACATCGGTGTATGGGCCAAAACACAAATAATATGAATAATACATGAAAATTGCTTTTGCTGCACTTTTCAGTGACCAGCATTTTTATTTGTTTATTATTTTGTTCCTAATGAGATGTATAATTATGGAATGGCCACACTGGTCACAGCATAATACCTGGTGTGCATTCACCTATGAACCAAAGGTTCCATACAAGATAAGCCGACATCGATTACCATTTTACCGAAGAGATGATTCGCACAAGGTATTTCTGAATGAACTAATCTGCAAAGCGTGGACGGCTTGCGGATGGAGGGCCATGCATAAACAATTAATATAATTATTCAGTTCATGGCAGTTGGGATTGGAATCTTTTTTTCCCCAACATATTACTTAAGTGCTCAGAAAGTTTCATTTAGGCAGGCTCTACAAAATGGTAACTGCTCGTTAATGATAACATGATAATAACAATAACAAATTAACAATTTGTAAAGCACCATCTTTCTGAGACCAAACCAATTCCGAGGAAAAGGGAAATACATAACAAAATACTTCGAACCACAAATACAAAGTATACAAATCACGTAATTAAGGACACAATGAAGACCGATGTTAATATTAAATGGATAAACAAACAGAGTCAGTCATGCAATGCCGAACAAGTTGGTTTTGAAAAGGGGCACATTGCCTTCAACTCTCTTAGAATGTTGTTGTTTAGAATTGCTCTTTATCCTTTCTAAGAGTTGTTCGTGCAATAGAACACCTACACTGGCTACAATGTGATTAGTGAGGAGTGATTCAAAAGCACAATTTGCCTCTGGAAATACGAACAGCAACATACTGTCCGCCAATTTGTGGATGAAAAAAAATTGGTTCTACATATCGGTGGACCGTGTTCTGCCACGAAATTTAACAATAAAACACATTTCTAAGGAAAAATGATGTGTATCATAAATATATTTTTCAGAATATCTTTCTAACCACATTCAGGTGATAACAGACGGTTTTTATGGCCCAAATGCGCCCAATCCAAAGGCACTTTCATAAAGTGTATACATGACAGTGACCATAAGTTCTGCGACAATAACTAACCCGGCGCACGTTACTAAGATAGTGACAAGAAGTCATCACTACAGTGGCAACATTTCACTACAACAGTGCCAACGCGTCACCACTGCCCTGACAATCACCAAGTGAGTGACGACACATCATCGCACACACACTGTCGTTTTTATTGGTAATTAAGTGAGAGACGCCATAGCAAAGAAAAAAAATGCGCGGTAGTATCTCAATATAATTGCATCGATTTCTGATTACTGTGCTGCATAATAACATCGCAATCAAGCATCTGCCAGCAAATGAAGCTATTATGATGTGTACAGGGTGATCATTGTGGTCATCAATTTAAACATGTTAATTAAACCATTAACGTACCAGGGTTTGCATTACTTTGCA
Source organism: Marthasterias glacialis (assembly GCA_911728455.2). NCBI lineage: Eukaryota > Metazoa > Echinodermata > Asteroidea > Forcipulatida > Asteriidae > Marthasterias > Marthasterias glacialis. The sequence continues at coordinate 23,775,120 of OU452222.1, read as the reverse complement.
ACTGCCACGTATTGCGTTTAAAGTAAACTGTGGACGCAATGTTTCGTAGATTAAACTGGTTGCATTGTTCCGTAAAGTAAACTGTGTGCATTGTTTCACAAGTAAACTGGTTGTATTGTTTCGCAAAGTAAACTGGTTGCGCTGTTTCGCAAAGTAAACTTGGTGCAATGTTTCGCAAAGTAAACTGGTTGCATTGTTTCGCAAAGTAAACTGGTTGCACTGTTTCGCAAGGTAAACTGGTTGTACTGTTTCGAAAAGTAAACTTGGTGCAATGTTTCACAAAGTAAGCTGTTTTTTTTCACAAAGTAAACTGGTTGTATTGTTTTGTAAAGTAAACTGGTTGCAATGTTTCACAAAGTAAGCTGGTTGCGCTGTTTCGCAAAGTAAACATGGTGCAATGTTTCGCAAAGTAAACTGGTTGCATTGTTTCGCAAAGTAAACTGGTTGAACTGTTTCGCAAAGTAAACTGGTTGCACTGTTTCGCAAAGTAAACTGGTTGTACTGTTTCGCAAAGTAAACTTGGTGCAATGTTTCACAAAGTAAGCTGTTTTTTTTCACAAAGTAAACTGGTTGCATTGTTTCGCAAAGTAAACTGGTTGTACTGCTTCGCAAAGTAAACTTGGTGCAATGTTTCACAAAGTAAGCTGGTTGCATTGTTTCACAAAGTAAACTGGTTGCATTGTTTCGCAAAGTAAACTGGTTGCAATGTTTTGCAAAGTAAACTGGTTGCATTGTTTTGTAAAGTAAACTGGGTGCAATGTTTCGCAAAGTAAACTTGGTGCAATGTTTCACAAAGTAAGCTGTTTTTTTTTCACAAAGTAAACTGGTTGTATTGTTTTGTAAAGTAAACTGGTTGCAATGTTTCACAAAGTAAACTGGTTGCATTGTTTCGCAAAGTAAACTGGTTGTACTGCTTCGCAAAGTAAACTTGGTGCAATGTTTCACAAAGTAAGCTGGTTGCATTGTTTCACAAAGTAAACTGGTTGCATTGTTTCGCAAAGTAAACTGGTTGCAATGTTTTGCAAAGTAAACTGGTTGCATTGTTTTGTAAAGTAAACTGGGTGCAATGTTTCGCAAAGTAAACTTGGTGCAATGTTTCACAAAGTAAGCTGTTTTTTTTTCACAAAGTAAACTGGTTGTATTGTTTTGTAAAGTAAACTGGTTGCAATGTTTCACAAAGTAAACTGGTTGCATTGTTTCGCAAAGTAAACTGGTTGTACTGCTTCGCAAAGTAAACTTGGTGCAATGTTTCACAAAGTAAGCTGGTTGCATTGTTTTGCAAAGTAAACTGGGTGCATTGTTTCAGAAAGTGCACTGGTTGCAACGTTTCGCAAAGTAAACTGGTTGCATTGTTTCGCAAAGTAAACTGGTTGCATTGTTTCACAAAGTAAACTTGCTGCAATGTTTCACAAGGTAAGCTGGTTGCATTGTTTCGCAAAGTAAGCTGGTTGTATTGTTTTGCAAAATAAACTGGTTGCATTGTTTTGCAAAGTAAACTGGTTGCATTGTTTCACAAAGTAAACTGGTTGCAATGTTTCGCAAAGTAAACTGGTTGCATTGTTTTGCAAAGTAAATTGGGTGCAATGTTTCGCAAAGTAAACTGGTTGCATTGTTTCGCAAAGTAAGCTGGTTGCATTGTTTCGCAAAGTAAGCTGGTTGCATTGTTTCGCAAAGTAAACTGGCTGCAATGTTTTGCAAAGTAAACTTGGTGCAATGTTTCGCAAAGTAAACTCGTTTCATTGTTTCGCAAAGTGGACTGGCTGCAATGTTTTGCAAAGTAAACTAGGTGCAATGTTTCGCAAGGTGAAGTGGTTGCAATGTATTGTTTAAGAGTGCAGTGTTTCGTAGTTGCAATATTTTCCTAAGTAAACTGTGTGCATTGATTCGTAAAGTAAATCGAGTTCAATGTTTCGACGAGTGAAATGTGTGCAATTTTTCGTACGATTGCAATGCTTCATGAAGTTAACTGGGTGCATCGTTTCGTAAAATAAACTGGGTGCAAAGTTGGGACACGTGAAATTTGTGCAATGGTTCGTAAGAGTGCAATACTTCGTGAAGTTAACTGACTGCGATGTTTTGCAAAGTAAACCGTGTTCAATGCTTCGTAGAGTGAACTGGGTGCAATGTCCGCAAAGTAAACTGGGTGCGATGATTCGTAAAGTAAATCGAGTTCAATAATTCGACAAGTGAAATGGGTGCAATGTTTCGTAAGAATGCAATGCGTGGCGAAGTTAACTGGCTGCAAAGTTCCGCAAGAGTGCAACGTTTCGTAAAATAAACTGGCTGCAATGTTTCCTTTTTTCTCTGCTTTTTTTTTCGAATCAAAGAAAAAGCTCAAAACCAAGCACACGAATGTTTTATTACTAAGATTGGTTTCGGGTGTGCTTCACATGTAAAGCGTTTATATTATTAAGTCGTTATGTTGCAACACTGTTGTGATGAAATTGCAAGATCTCTTTATCATTGTCTATCGGATATTGATTTTGTTTTTCTAATGACGTGTACAACGTGTTAGTGTGTATACAAAAGAGTCAGATTAATTATTTTGTGTCATGAATGTGATGAGATGTCGCGGTAACAACTCATTAAGTGATAAGCATGAGTGTAGTCAACATGTGAGCTCATCTGAGGAGAATATTAGAGCCTGATCTCTCAACCAAAATTTGAATATTGTTTTGTTTTGTTTTTGTTCGTCTTCTTTTTTTCACTTAGTCTAGTGTTGAACCGGCAATAGAGATACATGTACATCGGCACCAATGAAGCACGTCTGGGCATGTATACTAATTGCATAGTGTCTGGTCACCAATTGAATTGGCCAGCAATTGAATGAAATGTATAGGCCTTTGCGTGCAAATGTTGTTTTAATTTATAGCTTAGACCAGACATGAAGTTTACAGCAGTGCGGCGAGAGCATAACCAACAATAAGGCATGATGGTATAGGCCTGATGTGAATAATGCTGGTTCTAGCCTATGAGAAAGACGTGATGTCGAAACATAAGGTCATGTTTAAACACATGTTGAAGTCCCGCTTGGTTAAAGGACTAATTGTATGACAATAGTTTCTTTGGAGGATTGCAACAATTCCATTCTTCTCATTCATAAAGTAAACAAGACAAAACTATTCTGGTTAAGATGAATTTAAAGTTGAAGCCATATCTTGAAGAAAACTGCAAACTGTGACTGTTGTTTTGTTGTAAATAACAAAAATATATATATACTGTTTATTATGGTTTATGTAAGTGACCTCGGCTTAAATCGTTTCTGATTGCGATATCAAAAAGCAAAAGTAAAATAATAATAATTATATTATAAGCTTATATATTTGACAATTTTCTTTTTCCTTTTTTAGCAATTTCTGATCTAAATTAATCTATTTTATGAATGACGGCGTTAGATGTAGCAACCCAACGTCATAGTCTGGTAGCTCATAATTACACCGTAAGGTACCATGGCACTGACTCGTTTCACTTTAAAATCTTAATGTCCAAACGCCAATTTTCGAAGTCTGTTACTAAATCCCGGCTCTTTTAATAATGGAGTACTTCTCACACACCGTTGTCTTCGCTCGCAAGGCTAGGCTTTCGCTTGATATATAAATTCGCTCATCCTTTGACTCGATGCTGTTTCGATTATGATCAATTACAACCCATCATAAAATCTAATGGTAATGATTGAGATGTGTATGGTTGATCTTTGCGGGGGATAATTATACTTCCGAACCCTGGATTTCAAAAATAATTTCTCAGTAAAATAAATGTCCATGATTTGCTAGTATCAAGACGTTCTTGATGTTGTTGTAGTTAATGTTATGGTTTTTGTTGGTTTTGCTGTTGTTGTTGTTGTTGTTGTTGTTGTTGTTGTTGTTGTTGTTTTTGTTGTTATTGTTGTTCATGTTTGTTGTTGTTGTTGTTGTTGTTGTCGTGTTGTTGTTGTTGTTGTTGTTGTTTTTGCTGTTGTTGTTATTGCTGTTGCTGTTGCTGCTGCTGTTGTTGTTGTTGTTGTTGTTGCTGCTGCTGTTGTTGTTGTTGTTGTTGTTGTTGCTGTTGTTGTTGCTGTTGCTGATATTACTGCTGCTTCTGCTACTTCTGCTGCTGCTTGTTTTTTATTTGTATTTATATATCTGTGTCAATGTTACATCCAGACATTTACCTGCAAGAATGTTCTAATGAAAAGTTTGCTTGGTCTTTGGACGAATGCATACACTACAATACCACCATTACGTCTTGCTCCAAGCAGTAACAAGCAATAAACAATACTGGTTCTTATTTTACCAATATATGGCCAGGTCATCATGGCCTTAAACTTAAGGTTTGCTCATGTTTATTTGAATGGAAAAAAGAGCTTCACCTTGATAAAGGTCTATATATAGACATATTGTAGAAGAACAGCGTGAAGTAAAAAAATAAAATAAAAAACAAAACAAAAACAAAAAAACACGCAAGAGTGTGATGATCGAGATAACTCTCATAAGATTTGTGTCATTATTTATAGAAGATGCCCAATCTCCCGCGGCTTTAATTAACTCTCGACAATGACTTCCACTGCACGATCCTCCGAGAGAGACATAATATTCTATTCACACCTTGACTTAAGTGGCATAATTGCCTCAACACTTCATAAGATGGTCATCACGGGGCCATGTGAAAACTATATTCTGGTCTTCCTTTTGAAAAAAAAAAAAAAAAAAATATTGAAACCTTTTTTTCTGAGTAATTAGTTTCCGCAGCAATTTGTTTCTTAGAGAACAAAATTTTATCGATTCTTAGTCAGTCTAAATGCAAAATTCCTAAAAGACACAACCTATGAAAGAATTGTCAAATCAAAACGATTTATCCTCAAAACATACTGAAAATAAGAAATAATTTATGATACAAAAAAAAAACAATATTTAACATGTTTGAGATTTTGCTTCTACAAAAGCGGCCATGTGTGCAGGAAATGCCTTGAAATATTTTCCACGGTCATTGATACGGACATCAAAAGTTGTAATTTTCAAATTCAATCTTAATCATTATTTATTGACAACAAGTTTTTAAAATTTTTCAATTCATCATCTTGTTTGTCTAGCATTAGTTTTTGGAGGCATGCTTTTATTTGCAATTATTATTTGATAGGTTCTTTGTATGTTTGTTTGTTTGTTTGTTTGTTAGGTTGTTGGGGTTTTGTTTGTTGTTATTTTTTCATGGGGTAAGCTATAAAATGTTCTCAAATTTAATCAGGGAAAAGGTACACACTATAAGCCACCATCGTTATGCTCAACATAATGTATCTGCTACAAGAAACGGCCGTTAGGTGGTTTTATGTTATCAGGCGTGACAACCTGACGTGTTCACCCGATTCTAGAACTACTAGAAAGCACGAAACAGCCGTCATATGACACTTCTCCCAAGGTGTTGACTGGGTGTTATTTCTGACTCAGGGGTACCCGTCCTGTATTGAGGGGGTGTTTACGGGGTCGATCTGCCGTCTTAACTGTAAATTATGCTGGGCTGATGAAGGATGTATTTGAAGGCATCACAACCAGAACTAATTTCCATGTGTAAATTAAAATGTGCAGAATGCTCTTTTTCCCCGCCAATTTGTCAATATCATTGACACTTTTGATGGAAGCGATCTATATATTTTAATAATGGCCTGATCAGTATTGGAATGAATGTATGCATGCATTATCTTGCTTATTTGTATGTGGTCGCCCAGTGGCTCTTTCGTATGGTTCCCAGTATACGCTTAAACTGGTTGCAAGAATATGACACACATAAGGGTATCGGCCTAATACGGTTGCTCTCTCCAGCTGCCCTGATTTGTACGCGTGGAAACATACATTGACTGCACACTGTCCGTGAGGAAGGTCGATCACCTGGTGAATAGCGGTTGAGGAACCCTGGAGAAGTCGGACACCCGTATACAGTCGCATTTATGCTAAGAAAACGTGAGGCAAGATAGGCACTAGACCGTTTGTGCGTATAAGTCGATTGTATTAACGGGGGATGCATGTTGGGAATTAAAAGGCCAATATCCGGAATCGGTAAAAACAGCCAGCTCGCAAGAAGATAAAAAAAAAAAGAAAAAAAAAAAAGATGAAGATATTTTCTCCTGTTTCTTGTTAACTTACTCTAGGTGTGGGTTCTAGGATGGCACTCGACGACATAGTGGATCCACATACGCTCACACATCGAAGGTGGGAGATTACGGAACCCTGGAAGTGCCATCCGATTTGATGAGATCGTGAGATAATTATCTCCGGATGACGAGAACTTGAAAGTAGGATAATGACTTTACGGATAATTTATCTCGGGATGACGATTTTTTGCAACAAGTACGACATTTTTTTTTTTTTTTTTTAGTGTCAACATCCTCCTACTATCCCGACAAGTCGATATATTGTTAACAGGGCGTCGTCATACCGGGATATTTCTCAGAATGTCGACATCCTACTATATATGTCATTATCCTGTGATAGTTTAACTCGGGTTGTCGACGTTGAAACAAGTACGATTAATTTGAATAATGTTCTATTTCATTTCATTTGAACCACTGTATATTTCCCCCCAAATCAGCCCCTGGCTGCCATGGGAATTTTTTTTTATGAATATCAATAAAGCATGAATATATATATATAGACATAAAATAATTGATTGATTTTTTTCTTTGTTTCTTTGTTTTTCTCTCTCTTGATGTCGACATCAATGGCTATTTATCTCGTGATTTCAACAAGTTGGATGTCACTTCCGGATCTCCGTATGAAATTGAGGTAAAAATAATTTGTTGGACGAGCTGTCCGTTGCCCCTTACCTCGCCCATTCCAATCTTGCCATCCCCATCGTCGTCATATGCAACCATGTACTGCTTGATCATCTCCTCCAACATCACGTGTGATATAGCCTATTTAGGAAAAACAATGTCACTGTTAATATTGAAACTAAAGTTCCAAGTTATTATACAGGACTAAGAACCAACCCAACAATCATCATCACTTTTCTCAGAAGATGGGTTAATACATGGGTTAACTGCTACACACAAACTACCCCTGTACATTTGCTCTGCACCAAATGTTCGCATTTTTTAAAGCAAACAGTGTCAAATTATGGAGGTTGAAGAAATTGCTTCGCAGTGCAGTTTTGAAGCTTAATACACAACCCATCAGTAGGCACATCAGAATGCATGCATTGTGACTTGAAAGCAATGAGGACATTGTTAACAGTTTTATTCCTGATTATCTTTTTTTTGGATTCGAGATGTCAGTCAATGCAACCATTCCAATCCACGGTGTCCTGTTAAAAGAGAAACATGGGTTTAAGATGTGCTGCTAATTTATATTGTAAATTGTCCTACAATTTGAAATAATAATAATAAAACAAAAACAGAAGTAACTACAAATACATTTTCTATAAGTGTGTACTTTATTCGGAAGTTCATACTGCCCGTCTATCTATAATGCATTCGTTGGTTACTGTTCCATGTTTTTTTTTTTTCTTCTTCCTCGGGAAAATAATATTATTTTTTTCAGAACTGTTCGCTTGTGTTGTATATTTAGCATGAATTATACACATTTAGGGCACGATTTATTGATTAAAGCAGGTTGCAATCCATTTACAGCACGCTGTTTGGGCTTCAACCTCGTGTAACTGATCATTCAAACTGGCTGTTTTTCTTAAAGAACTTCGCATCATTGTAATAATTTACTTTCTAAATAATTCACATCTATTGACGATTTGTGGAATGTTGTATTATTTGTAATTCGCTTTTGTCATTGATTGATTTTGATACTGTAGAAACTAATAAACATAGAAACCTTGAAAAATAAAGATATTGACAAACATTTCTTGGACAAAATGGTCATGCAAATGTACACGACGATAAGAGCAAGCCAGTGGAATTAAAAAGATACAAATAAAACCCTTTTAGTTTTGCTAGACCAACACTATCTCAATTTTTTTTAATTTGTTTTCACTTATTTTGTCCCCCTTTGTTTCCCCAAAAAAAGTAAACATTGTATAACATTTTTAGATTTACAAAACAATAATTATATACATGAACATAGATGATATGGCCTCTTGTTTGTCAATCTTCACGTTTACAACATTTTATTTGTCACGACGGAGGTGTTGAATCAAACGAACACGTCAAACACCTTCCCAGATTGAATTTCCTGTCATAAAGACGGGGGGGGGGGGGAGCCTATGTCTTTTTTTTCTCAAATGGCCCAAGCTGAGCCGTCTCCGATGAAACAAGTACTTTAAGGGTATACGGACAAAATCATCAGAATTCAGGCACTCTGTATGGTCAATGATGCCACCACGTATTGAGTATCGGACAAGCTGACTTCTTCGCTATGCAATTACACCTCTCAATGCGTTAGGATGCACACTTGAAGTCCGTCGAAGGATTTGTGTTACATGTTTTCTTTCCGTGTGTTTTTTAACGACATACGGTACCTGACATTACATTTACCTATTCCACAATGAGGTTCCCAAAGTTATAATGAAGTTCCAACAGTGGATGTGGCTTTCATACATTATTTCTTGTCACTAAATGTCAATAATCAAACACTACAGTTGGAATCAGTCTGTGTATCTAATGAGTATAAGGTACAATTATAGTGGTTGACATACTGATTAAAACAATATTATTTCGTATACCCGTGCTACGATCCGGTTCTCAAAGTTACAATCAAGTTCCAACGCTGAAGGTGGTTTTGAATACATTAGTACATCTCACTAAATGTCAGTGATCGAACAGTACAGTTGAAATCAGTGTATCTAATGAGTTAAGGTACAGTAATGGTTGATACACTGATTATTTTATAAATTATTTAGTATACCCGTTCTACGATCTGATTCTTAAAGTTATAATGCAGTTCAAGCGGGGAACACTCTTGATTATTGATTATTATTATTATTGTTGTTGTTGTTGTTGTTGTTGTTGATGTTGTTGTTGTTGTTGTTTGTTTGTTTGTTTGTTTGTTTGTTTGTTTGTTTGTTTGTTTGTTTGTTGTTGTTGTTGTTGTTGTTGTTGTTGTTGTTGTTGTTTTTTTTTTTTTTTTTTTTTTGAGGGGGCGGGGCACCGTAGTGGCTTGATACCTGAACACAACATCAAGACTAAATTATCCACGGCAACTTTTTTTTATGAGTAACCTATTTCCGTTTTGGGAAAATTTAGAAAAGTTCAGTAACATAAAAAGCTTCGTCCATGGAAAACCTCCAGGTAAAAAGTATAATTGAAATTTGTAAGTCATGAAATTATGGCACCCGTTTACAAAATGTATATATTGTGCACTTTTTCGCAACCTAGTGACGCCACGGCACTTTGCAATATTGCCCAGCCGTTGGTTTAAATATTACTTTTCAATTTAGCATTCCTACTCCCTGAGGCAGTATGATGCAGCTCTTTGCTGCCCATGAACACGTACCCATTGACTCCCAGGTGGGGGGTCACAACTATGGTTAAATGTTAAGCTCAGGGATTGAATCATGTTGTAGTAGACGCAATTAAACTGTCGGTCATTGCACCCAAACTAACAGTTAATGAACGAATAACAAATACGGAAATCAATGTTATTCTGGAGCGAGGAGAAATAGGAAAAAAAGAAAAACAAAATCTGATTTATGTAGCTCTTGACTGTCAGTGAGTGTATACCAATGTGACTCCCATGCGTGGGATTGCAATTAAAGTTAAGTGTGCCACTCAGGAGACCAAAACAGTATTTTGGCGTTTAATGCAAGAAAACACGTCCGGTTATTGCACTCCAACTACAAACTGTTTAGACACAACCAATAGAAAAAACGGGGGGGGGGAAACACACACACAGACACAAGTGTGTATTTACCTCCAATCGGGAACCTCCTATTGTCCCTCTTTTGTTTGTACTTTAACTTTTTAGCAACAGCTCCCATTGGTTTTGAACACGATTTCCAACTGGGGACCTTTTCCAATTGGGGACCATTGTCCTCTTTTGTTATAAGTCCCCGGTTTGAATGCCTAAACAAACTCACACACACACGCCTATGAGTAAAAATTAAGAAAAATGCCATAGCAATAACAAAAAAAAAGAAGCTAAAAGCATAAAGGCCATCATGAGAAACGTGCGTGACTATAGAACAACACTAACGACAACGGCAGCAAGAAAAGATCATCATTTCAGCCAAGAAAACAATTATCTACAAAATATTGGTTCTCATTTCCAGCCACCCACCTCTTGTGATGAATCATTTTTGGACGTGACCAGATCTCTGAAGAAACAAGTGAGCTCACCTCCTTCAATAAACCCATTGCCTAACGAAAGAAAGAGAAAAACAGAATTAGTAAAAGTGGATAAAGAGGCATACGAACTGGTACTAAGCCATTTTTCAGTCACAGTTAAAAAAAAATAAATAAATAGCAACGTTGCGGTTCAAACATTGTACGGGCGTATCCAATGTTTGTTATTCTTCAAGGCATTGCACTAGTTGAATCCCCTCAACTCATTGACCATAATTATTACAGTGTGGTCAATTAGGCCCGGGCTTACTATGGAATTGTTCGCTTACCGAATTTCTGCGCTTGCTGAAAACGAAGGTTGCTTTAGTAACGTTAGCTACAATGTCTACACACGAACACAGTGAAATATTATTTCCTTTCTGATGTGCAGTATACGCTTTACGGCGTGGTATTTTCTCTGCTAAGGTAAGAGCGGTCTGTTCATGTTTAAAGCAGAGCCAAGGATTTGAGCTCTGTATCCAGTGGCGTAGCCAGGGGTGGACAAAGGGAGACAGCTGCTGCTGCCCCCTGCTGAACATCTTGCCCCCTGCTTGCCCTCTGTCAGCCTCTGAATACCATGGAATTAGCTATCAGGCAATTTAATCTGAAAGTGCCCCCTCTAAAACAGACGCGCCTCCCTTATCTCTACTGCCAAAACGATACTGGCTACGCTACCGGCCCTAGCTACTGCAGCAAGGCGCTCCATGCACCCCCGTGAGGTGCAGCTTTCGCGATACCCAGTTGCGTATACCTAATTCTGCGACGAAATTCACCATAATCATAATTTCATTTTATATTTTACTAAAGTACAAGATTAACAATAAATTGTTTCGTTTGAACACATGTTAAAGGGATGAGCAAACATTTGGCGCAGTATTCTGTGACCTAGATCTGGTTGAATGGGCTTTCTTTTAGAAAATCACAACTGAAATAATTTCTATGAGAAGAGAGCACACTCTCGTCGTTCAAGGCTAAAAAAGAAACAGCAACCAGACTATTACCCAACCGGCCTCTGCTTAGTAATACATCACTTTGAATAGAAGAAAAACAGGTTGACTGCACTATGACGACGTGATTCCCGACCTGTCACCAATTGTGTGATGCAAGCGAATAAGAGTAATACAGATATTATTGTTGTATTCTTTTTCTAAAAACAGATGGTGGCATTGTGCTTAGAAGTGACATTGTCTGACAATCCTTAAGTATACAATCAATGTACTATGTACTATTTCAGGCTCGATGGTGGATCTTCATTTTCATAATTAACGAAGATTTGATTTGAGATTGTTGTAAAATGTCTAGTAATTGCTCACGGCAACGCCGGTCATCATTGCTGGCTGCATCTTTGACCTCTTTGTTTTTGTTTTGTTTTTTTTTTAATTGCAGATTTCAGCGCTGTTTCTTGTATAATGAAAAAGAAACACACAGAAATTCAACCCTTATTTGAGTTTAATTCAATTTAAAATTTTCTCAAAATTATTTGTTAACGATGCTTGAATGGTTGCGTCGTTTGCTGTGTTTTGTTCGTCCTTTTTTCGCAGTAATTGCTCAGAGCAACGGTCATCATTTTGACTTTTTTTTTCCAATTACAGATTCAGCGCTGCTTCTCGTGTAATGACAACAAAACATACCATTGCAAGTTCAAGTTCAAGTCTAATTCGTTTACACAAGGTTTTAATTATTTGTTCATATATTTGTTTTATATATATTTTGTTATTTATCTATTTATGTTTTACAATGCATGCAAGAATGGTTTGTGTGGTTTGCCGTTTTCTTCTTTGGCCGTGTCCAAAATGGAGGCCACAGCCACGACTCTGGCTGATGACGCTGTGACCAAGCCGCAGCCGCAGTGGCAGCTGTAGCCACTAAATCGGGAACAGCTATAGTCAAGATTTATGTACAGCAATATAATGAAGAAAGAAGAGGGAAAAGAAACCACATTGTGAACCTTGCAGCTATTTCATTGTCATAATTGAAAACAAAGGAGAAAAGAAAGTTATTTGAAGAAGAGGTTACCACTCAAAAAATACAAAATAGTCTGGTCACAATGGAAAGCATCGCGTACTTACATGACCTTTTATGTTTAGGGTGAAGGACACAAGATGGCTAATGAAAAATGCACTTGCTGTTTGTTTTCGGGTTGGTTTTTTTTGGGTTTTTTTTTCGTTTTTTTTTTTTTTTTTTTTTTCTTGTTTTTTTTTTTTACTTGGCACTGTGTCTGAATCTACGGTTTTTGAAATGGCTATGGTTGGACTGTTGCATCCGCCGTCGTCTCATCGCATTGACCGTCAATCTGTAGCAGCAAAAGCCAAAGAGGTAGGCCTAACCCTGAGGCTTTGGCTTGAACATTTAAAGTTCGAATCCCCTTCTGGAAAAGCACGGGGCTTGAGAGTGGTCTGATGAAACATAAGCCGCTACTGAGGGCCTTGTATTCAAAAGGACCCTTGGACGGGATGCACTGGTCAAGCCATACAGCCGCCCGTTGACGACAACATGACTACCTGACTTGAGTCACTACTTTATACTTTCATCACCATCAAACACACGCGGGACGCTCCCGGCTCCCAGTAGGCCTGGTTTATGGGTCAGGCTGACCTGCAAACTGGTCAAGAAATGGGATCTTAACTCGGATTCTGCGTCAGTTTGACACAGTTTCGGGTCAGCTTAAGACAGATTCAGAGTTACACTTAACCATAAACAGATTGGCATGCACAAAAGTTGGGCAAAGTCGTCTGATCATGTGTACTGCCATCAAAGTTTTGACCAACTTTGGGCATAGATCCCGCCGGGCCGGCCGCGGCGCGGTCACTCGATCCCGTCGATGCTTCCAAAATGGCGACAAGTGACAACGTGACTGTGGCAGCCCTCCTCAAACAATGGGGTTGTGCAGTTGTTACAGATACCTTTGAAGGTTAGTTTTTAACTAAGTTATGAAGTTTATTTTCTAATTTTATGTTTAGCTTTTAAACATGTTTACAAATCAACTACAAACATGTTTTAAAGTGCAATTTGCCCTTAGCCTGAAAAGACCATGCCATAGGCATATACTGAATATTGTTGATAACAGAATTGCCCTTTAAACGAAACATACTATGTTACTCTTCCTCGTTAAATATTTACATTGTGTGATTTGAAAAAATAGTGATTTAAGTGTAATTGCCAAAAGAGAACAAACCAAAAGATTGATGAAGCACAAAGCATTAAATGTTTTGTTTGTGGAGGGTAAAAGTATGCCTGGTTTGATGAACGTTGGATAGGGAGGGTGTGGTTGCTCATTTTTATTTTCATTTTTTATTAAACAAATACAATAATTTTGGTAATATTTCATTCTTGTGCAATTTTGATGTTTACGGATGATTTTTTTTTACTGCCTTTGTGATTCAATTGTGCACTGTTTTGATGTTTGTTGAATGTTTGTCTTCTTTGTACATTGTTTTATTGTAGATAATTTAATTACGTTTCTTAACGGAGGTAGGGCAATAAACGAAACTATATGAAGCTGTAAATATTTACAGAGCTTATTCGATCATTTGGTTGGTTCAGTTATAAAATCTGGAAAATACTAACAATTGTGTAGAATTAAAAAAATGTTATGAAATAAAATATTTGAACATTGGAGTTCTCATAAAAAATGTATGTGTGTATAATATGTTTATTTGTGTCAGCTGCATGGATAACGAATTCAGTTTATTGGTTAAAGACTTTAATAATTAGTTGGCATTAATTTGGAAAAAAAGTCCAACAAATGGTTTATCTATTTCACCATTTATTGGACTATTGTTTACACAAATGCTTAACAATTGGTTAATTTATGTTTACAATCTTAACCATCAGTTGACAAGAAATCAAATAGTGTACTTCAAATTGGTTGATTATTCTCACCACTTGTTGGATAGCATAAAACATTGACCAAACATTATTTACAATTACCCAAAATTTCCCAACTTTTACATCAAAACTTATTATCCAACAATTGGTTAGAAAAAAATTAACCAACAAAGTTGATTAAGATTTAGCCCATCAGTGAAGCAATTTTATTAGACCTATAAGTTAGACCTATTAGACCTAACTGTGTTAGGTACAATTTTCTCCAACAGACGGACCAGGTCGTACTTGACCTAACGTTGGTCAAAATGTTGGTCAAAAAGTAGACAATATTTTTTGCAGGCCACAGGACTTTTAGGAATGCACCACTGTCATGCAACCGAGGAGCCAAATCATGGAATGAGAATGTCAATTCAAATTTACAAACAAACATGGCCAGACCACAATGCATCACAGCCTCGGTCTGGTTATAACAATTTGAACGACAATAGACCTTATGCATTGACGTCATCAAGCCGCCATCTTAGAGGTAAATCGATGATGTAACAATGGAAACGCAGAGATTTGTACGCGCAGCGCACAGGATTGGCCAATGAACAACCTCATTTTGACCTCTAGACGAGGGCGCCCTACTCAAATGACGTCATGTGCATAAGGTCTATAAACGGAATGGTTGCACAACAGTAGGAGACTTCTGGAGCAAAATGTTCAATGCAGTTTCCGCTAAAAGCCTCAGTGCTGGGTTCAGAGTTGCAGATTCGGAGTTGCAGGTGGTCAGACAAGCGCGAGTGATGTGAAGTGCGTCACCTTGAATTGCAATGTTTGTAATATTTATAGGGGCTGAGTCTTTATAACTACTGCAGGCCTGTGGCTGTGCATGGAAAGAATAACTCTCACCCAGATAATGCACACGCGAATACTTGTGGTCAAATCACAAAGGTTGCACCGTCTTTGACTGTGATGTGACCGCCGGCGCGCACACGCGCATAGTAACTGGGTTATTCCATGTACTACTATAATCATGACGACACGGCACCTTTAAATACCAGCACAATTTGAAATATTCATAAACTTTTATGTAAGCTAAAAATAATAAAATCCATTCATCACTCAAAGATGTATGCATGAAATAATAAAAATAATGTTATTCACGTTGTCTTTTATAGTAAAAAAACAACAAAAAAACAACAACAAAAAAACAATTTAAAGTAGGCCTGAAGAATTTATTCATATAATTATTTAAATGAAAAAAAATAATAAAATTAGCTGTTGCAAACTGCCTACCACCCATAAGGACCTGTAGTAAAAAATATGCATGTGTTGTGTTGTCAATCAGCCTTTGAGAAAGACTCTGCTAGGGTCGAAACGTGAGGCCATTAACAAATTTTGTTCATATATTTAAAATCACCTAAGGGGTATATTGTTTTATCCTTGCCTACAATAACGAGAGCCACTCCCCCTCCCCTTCCCACGCCCCTTATTTCAGGAATTTTGTAGGGCACGATTCAAGTGACCTTGCTGTATTTTTGGGTGTTGAAAGACTCTCATTGTTCTCAAATGGATTACGTTTTAATATAAACATGAAATAGAACCACTCATTGTGAATAATATACACAATGTATAATACTTAGTTTGTAGTCGACGTTGTCATCTGAGTTCAGAATCATTTTGGGTAACATTCCGAAACGCACAGCGGTCCGAATGTCCGTGCCTTGAAGCCCACCCGCCCGCCCGCCCTTGCCATCTCCCACAACTTCATCTCACGATGTTTCGGGAGACTCAGTGCACTCCCGAGTTAATCAAAGCTATCTGGTTTATTTACCCGTGTTACCGCAACTGCGCTACACATAATCTAACCCATTCCAATCACACTCACGGTTTCATATAATGACTGTACCAGTCTATCAAAGTACACACTTTATGCCACTCATAAAACCATTGACAATGTTGTCCGTATTATCCCATGAGCACTCCAATGTTAAAACAAAACAAATAGCGGCGTGGTTTGCATCAGCCTAAATACATACCATCAGCATCGTACTTGTTCCAGGTCTGGGCAAAGTCCTCCGCTGTCATGTCCTTAAACTGCTTTCGCATGTTCTCCATGGCTGATTCCTTATCCATGATTATAGCTAATTAGCGGGCTCTTCAAAATACTACTGAACTAGTTTTTTTTTCGGGGTATAAGTAGTATCCCTTTTTGAGTAGGCTTGACTAATGACAAAGCTATTATCACTCAGAGCGTACAAGCTTGCGAAGAGAGCGCGACTGCGTGTGCTTTCGGGATAAGATAGCAGAGTGAGGTCACAGTCCCAGGTTGTGCGGTGTTTATACGTTACACATAACACACTGCGACACGATAATGTACATAGTTTGCCACGACCGCGTTGAGCAGGTGGTGGTACCAGAGTGGAAAGCGCATGCGCGTCCACGTGGTATGTCACATTAGAAGGTCGCTAGTACAACAGTTCAGGTTTTTATTCAATCTATCGGAGAGAGTAATTTTAGCATAAAGCCATTAACGTCGAAGCGCAACTGTAGTCCATTGACTAGCTTAATTAGTATAGCATTCTAAAAGCAAATTTGCATCGGTTTACTTTCCAATTATTGTGAAAAAATGTATAATTACATTTTGGTTTGCTCGGCAATATCTGTATCAAAAATTAGTCTGGGGGGACGCGACATGAGTTTGTGAACGTACCAGGTACACCGATGTACCGATGTGTCTTGTGTATAATCGGTAATTTTTCCAGCATGCGAAAACCAGCAAGTATTGTACTTATTAAAACTTTCCAGTTCTCAAGAATCATATCATTCAATAATCCAACATGACGAAAATTAAAGTGAAATACTGGTACTGCTAATGTTGTCGAAAACAAAATGGTGTTTTTAGTGTTACATTTCAAGTTACAAAATTGATTAAGACCCGATTTTGAATGCATTTCTTCCGGTAACAGCTTCATTTCTGACGGAAACATTTGTCAGGACGATTTGCACCAGTACATGAAACGTATTATGATATAGATTTTTGAATCGTCAATGTATTATATACACTCTCTGGATCACCAAGGTGGAGTCTCCATATGGTGAGTGAAATAGATATTAAACGAAATTATAATACTGGAAACGACACACCCCAAATTAGCAATGAGAAGCATTAGTAAATGCATAAAATATACCAGCATAAAATTGAGTTCCAAATGATTTGAATTCAGCCCAAACACAATTGAAATGATAACACAATATTAATATGAGCACCATCATATCATAAAAAGACGTTTTAAACAGGTAAACGTCATCCCTAGCTGTGTTAATATGTTATCGTTACCAGCAAGTTTTTATAACATAGGAGAAGAAAAAACAAAACATGTCTACTAGGTTGGCTAAACATGTTTTGTTAAATCAGTCGAAAACAGTGTACAATTGATCTAAACAGAAATGATAGTGTGATTATTTGACCCATCATTAGTATGACTTCGCTGTAGCTGTGAACAAAATGTATAAAATAACGCAATCCACCTTATATGCTAAGCATACATTGACGGAGAACCAGTGATCAACATAATACATGACATGGTATGTTGGTCGGTAACCAAGTTCTGCTAATGTTTGTTTGTTTGTTTTTTGTTTGTTTTTTTTCTTCATTTATTTAAGTATTTATTTTTTATTATTACTTATTTTCTCAGTTGTAAAATTTAATGTTGTAAAACAGCACACTGAAAAAGTATTTTTGCACCTCCATATTGTACAAACTCTCTGATGAGCCTTGACCATTGATCATGGAATCACAAGGAACGCGGAAACATTGCGCCTTTTACACATTAATAATTCTGTTACTTTAGTATACGCATTGTTCGAACCCAGATTAGATGGCTGTTTTGACAAGTGTTTAAATCACTGGGATATTGCAGCAGGCTTTTGTTTGCTTGTTAAACCACAAACACATTTATCCGAATGAAAAGTACACTCACATTTTGTGTAATACCCAACAACCTGATAAGATTATCCTGCCTGGTATGACAGGATATCCAAAGAAACAATATAACACAATTTATTTCTTTACCCAACGTACACAGATATCGATGTTGATTCAATGTTGTGAGAGAGATGTTGGCTCTTGATGCAAAAGTGTTGTAATGTGCGAGGGAATATTTAGGCCGACACCATTAGAATAATATGTTTATTTATGTCTCAACTATTGTATAATTTTCAACCAGCTTCAAATTTGCTCAGTACAATATCATTCGTAAAAGTATCGATGGGTGTTTGCACCACCGACATGTCTTCTGATGTGTGTGAAGAGTCGACAAAAGGAATACAAACATTTGTAAAGTGAGATGCTAAAACAGTTAGTTTTTTACGATTTAAATGATCGATAGAAAGGGGTGTCCAGATATTAGATCTGAAAACTTGCCTCCTTTTCCTAAGTACTGCCATGAGCGAGACAAATTTTCTCTGAAAAATATAATTCTTGCACCTTCTAAGGAAAAATGGACAAAAATTCAGCTATTTTCGTTTTCTTGGTAATATGACCACCAAGTATAGCTTGACTGCACGACCACCAAGTTGGTAGACTGACAATGTTCGTAAATATTACCAATGATATTCCAGTCCTTTGTCTCACAAAGGCCCCTATTATTAATTGGGAATACAATGTGTAAATAATAACCGATGACATCATGCGATAAAATTGCACCAGCTGGTGCTGTTGTTATTGTGGCAAACCTTGGATATCTAGATCGATACACGTCACACATATTACCAGCACTCAACATAATACCATCGAGTAGGTGGAATCGTTTCAATAGAATGTAGGACAATCCACTCGTGGTGGGAACTGAGCATGCGTGAACTTGATGACGTCAGATAATAACGAGCTGGTTGATGGATGGACAAATGAACGATCGACTAAAAGCCCGAGCTCAACATTTGTAAACTGACAGCAAATGCTTCAATTCTTTGCACAAATCAAGATATGTGTAATAAAATCAACCTGTGAAAATGTCAGCTCATAATTTTGTTCCATTTGGGAGAAAACGGTAAAAATGCATCCAGCCTTTTTGTACGCATTCCTATAGGCAGAGTTTTCGTCTCACTGAGACGAAGACTAATTTTGGATCTTATTTCATTTTTTAATCTAAAACGATAACACTTCAGGCAGACATATTTCAAGAAAAGTTTTCTACCATCATTATCTTTATACCATGTAAGGTATATGTTAATATGTGAACATGTTTTTTTTTTCTTCTTACCAATGTTAAGCTGGAGGTTTAAGTGATCGATCATTGTTTACATGTTTTCCTTTACATGTTTTCCTTATAAAGCCTCGTGGTAGTATAACAGATCCTTACTACCTCAATCCTTCAAAATCAACCGAAGGGGTTAGAATTATACGATCCCACTGCCTCTATTAGATGAATTTCAAACGAGCTAAAAATTCGTTAAAATCGTCAAAATTGCAAGGTTGCTTTGAAGGACTTGGAGTGGAACATTCAGCAGTAGACCTCAGTGTGTCGACTGCAGCCGCCATAATATATTTTCACTATGTGTCATAATAACATCATGGAACGGGCTATGGGTTCATTCACCAATAAGGTCATAGACTAATAATTTATTTATATGGTTCCCCCATTTTCCCACCTTTGATTTTGCTATTTGCGTTTCCAACCCCTTATGGTTAAACCAGACTCTTCCCGCACCCCCCCCCCCCCCCCGTCTCCCTCCGTATTGTTCATCCATTGCATCTTCTGACTGCTTTCTGCCTCTCTCTTTTCACTTCTTTCCACTTTGACTGCTTCTGTTATACTCCAGTATACTTGTATGCGTGTGTTGTGTTGTCAAGCCTTTGAGAAAGACTCTGCTGGGGCCGAAACGTGACTATTTATGTCTTGCATAAACAAAAACAGTTTCAACTTGAGACATGAATGTTTAACGATGAGGATTAAACAAGATGCGTCTGATGTTTTCGATAATAAACGGCCTTTGCATGGCAGACGCGGGAACCAGTCCTCCATTGAGCTTATGAGCTATCAGAGACATACATACATAAAGAACATAAGGGAAACGTAGAGACAGGTTAACACTAACCCTTTGAAGGAGTAGACGCTGTAAAATGTGCTAGGTGGAAACAATTTGATTTTGTTTTTGTCCTCTCCTTTTTTCTTTAGTTTTCTTCCTTTAGGCAGCACATTTTGCCGAAATAAAACAATCATGTTTCTGCTGTACAATGTTTTTTTCTTCATCTTCTTCTTCTTTCTTCTTATAAGTCAGCACATTTTGCCTGAACAAAACCATCGTGTTTGTGAGAATAATGAAAAGGAACACCAATAAAATTCAGAATTTTTGCAACATCACAAAACTATAGATGAAAGATGTTACACTGCACGCAAAGAGTCAAATTAATTTTACTTTCAAATTTACTGAAATTATCTAATCTGCATGTGTACAAATAAAGAGATAAAAGATTCAATTTGTTAGTGTGTGCAAAATAAACAGATCAATGGTTCAAGCTGTGTTACTTTCCATGTAACTGAACGGCATTTCAATTGTAACGTTTGAAACAATCTCATGCCATCTTTTCTCCAAAAGACTTGTGAGGGCGCTATGTAGTCACAATGACTGTTAAAAGAAACCAGTATAGGCCCAAGCGTTGTTTTTTTCTAGTTAAAAACAACTACTGAAGGTTAGCTGAACGATCAGGTATCAAATTTTTGAAGCAGATGAGTCACATGCACGTCACATGACCCTTTATTAATATTATTATTATTATAATTATTATTTTTATTATTATTTTTATTATTATTTCGTTTTTGTATAACCACGAAACCGGTCTTTCAAGTCGTCCTGCATTCAGTAACGTTTATTTTGCCGCCCAATAAATCGTCCATTGAGGTCGCAATGCACCTTTAAAATGAGAAGGCATTTTCTAGAATCGAGAAAAAACAATTTACTTGCAATTAAAATGTTAAAATCGTTCACACAGTTCAATGGTCAGAGCAGAAAGGAATGAAAACAAAAGTTTGTATTCACATTGACGTTCTCGTAAGATTGTTGGGAAAGAAATATTTTGTCGATGCAAGATGAATAATTTGACGAAGAAAGTGACGTAATCACGTTATTATATAGAAGCCGGCCCGCCCCTCCGCCCCCTGCACAGGAAACAGCAAAGCACGACGATCACCAGCAAACCAGCCAGTACACCGATAGCGATACCAACGATCGCCCCCGTACCCAAGCCTGAAGGAGCCGGCGAACCAGTTGGCTCGGCAGAGGGCAGCGTGTCATCTGTAATGGAAAACAAAATCAGAAGAAATAATAAATCAGATTAAAAATAATTAAATAAATAAAACACTGATTAAAACATAAATACACTTTTGCACATGATGTTACTGCAGACGAGCGCCCTCAAGAAGGGATAAAAAAGAGATTGCGCACTGCTTATCTTTTAAGCGCCGTAAGCACATCGCAGCGCATTTTCCATTATTTCATAAGCCCTTTTCGAAATCACGGCTTTGGCTTGGGCTCTGTCTTCTTGTGTGAAGCCTTGTAAGGAAAGCACGGTTTTTTTTTGTCTTTTAAACAACTGCGTCTAAGTCAAAGCCGAAGCCCAAATCATGATTTCGAAAAGGGTCATGCTGGTTGCACAAAAGAACAAAACAAAACAAAACAAAAATGGAGGTGGGATGACGTCAATGTACAAGGTCCATACTGATAAATTGGTGCATATTTCCCTGCAGCCAGGCAAAGGATCCCTTTGAGACTGTTTTAAAACTTCCTCTTACTGATGGCCATTGTTTTCAGACTCATTGGCCTATAATTATACCCTTCTATTGTTGATAGACAAACCGCGCTGGTTGTCATGGACGGCCAAGTGTAGCAAATCTTTCAAGTCTTGTTGACAGACGTTGTGATGTGACCAAACTTTCTATTTAAAGAAAACCCATCCCTTAGAAAATACACACATTATTGGTTGGTTGGTTTCCAACAAATTCTAAACAATGTTTGAATAGTTGTGCAACATTTTGACAAAGTGTGATTATCTGATTTTGCTTTGCATTGGTGGCTCCCCTTGGTTTCTCCTTTGGTTGGCAAAAAAAAAAAAAAAAATATTGGTTGGCTGAGACGTTGCAAAAGAAAGGTGTGTTGGTTTGCCAGACATGATCAGCCATAATGGTCTGAAATCTGAAGTCAGACTCAGGGGTCATTGTGGGATATATAAAACGTTCATACTTTTTATTTTGTTTTATTCAAATAACACTAAAATAATACATGTAAATACCTTTTCTCAGAAACACTAGAACGTCATTTTGGTGTAATCTTCACATTAATGGGCTGTATGGTGTATTGGGGATGAGTGTAATCTCATGTTTAGAGTAGGTGTAATAATAAACAATGTGAGACTTTAGAACGCTAGGTGGCAGCAGACTTACCAGGCAAATTTACATTGTTAACGTAGCTCTGAACATGTCCACTACTCTAAACAACAGTGGTTATACCTGTCAAGTCTGCTGCCACCTAGAGTCCCCAAAAGTCTCCCATAAGATCGCCTCCATAAGACGTCACAACAGCTGCCCACCCACCTTTGGTTTGGCATACAACAACCGTTTCCCTGCTCTCCGTGCAGTCGGACACGTTAAAACTTGTCGTTTGGCAAGCTACGAGAGAAATCTCCGACCCGTCACACAAGTACGCAACATCGGAGAGCGTGTTGTTGCTTCTTTGAACCGAAGATATCGACAGTGCCCCCACGAACCCGGCTTCTCTGCAAACTACGTCAGCAGTCCTTAGATGGAAGGTTTCGTAGCACAGGGTCTCCTCTGCTGTACCAGCACGCGACACTTTCACCAAACCGTTGCCTGAATTGCCTTCACCAACGGTAACTTTCATGCCTGAGTTGACAGGAAAAAAAACAGAAAGAAATCTCTTGTTCAATTACATCGTTTAATAATAGATCATACGTTCTAAAAGTGTTGCAGAAACCCATTCCAACGAGTTTGTAATCCTTCGGTAAATTTTTGTTTTTAATTGCAACTTTTAGTATGACCTTCCCCAGTTGACATTTTGAACTATAAACTTCCCTTTATGAAACCTTTTTCGATGTACAAAATATGAACTGCCAAAGATGGATACAAAATTAGCTAAGGCCTCCGCAAGAATGTAATTAAAAATAACAATAAGAATAATAATAATAAAAAATCGAAAATTGGGGTATTTTGGGCGCTAGGTGGCAGCAGACAAACCAGCTCAGTTTCTATAATGATTGTTTGCGTTCACATTATGTGAACAATGAATGTGGGTGCACTGCACTAAATAGATAGAAAATTGTGCGCCGAGCCTCGTGGGTAATTTGTAAACCTTCAACTTATTCTGTACAATCAAAGATTTGAAGGTCCCTGCTTTTATGGATTATTGTAAAATGGTCAAATATTGTGCCACATTGAGTTGTTGACTTTCAACCTGGAGCATTTTGGGTACACCAGCACTCTACAAATTGCCCTAATTTTCTATTTAAAAAAATGTAGGGTCGTTTTTTTTTCAAGAATGGATTTTGGCTAGTTTCTTCTCGTTCAAGGGTGTTTTCATGTTGGTTGAGCTTATAGCAATACAGCTCAAGGGCTACCATACTAAAATTGAAAAAGAAAAGCAAAGTTTAAGTGTCAGAAAATGCATAATGATTCGTTTTCAAAGAGCCTGCGAGAGACTTTTAATTAATTGTGAGTAGTGTTGAGTATTTAGCATTAAGCATCGGTTGCTAATGGAAGCTTAGTGTGGGGCACCCATGTACCTGGAAAGTCTGCTGCCGCCTAACGTCCCCGAACCTCTCCCCTTTCATCGTTACACTGTTCTTCAATGTGGTTTTATTGGGAGAAAACTGAGCAGAGATTGGAACGTACCACAATCGCATTTAGCCCCAGCTTCCGTCGTATGATTGCACCCAGCAGTCGTATTATCAACGAAACTGTACGGACAGTCAACCAATCTCTTGTTTGACGTTGCGCAGTCCACGTTCGTCAGTTTGAAATCGAGGGACCCCTCACCGTACGCCGAGCCTACGGTGGCGCCCTTTGAGCCGGCACAGCCGAGCTGTCTGCACACAGCATCGGCATCGCGGTCGTCCCACCCATCGTCACAGACCAGTCCCCATGAGGAGGTGAGGAAGACTTCTACGCGGCCATCTTTGGACGTCTGACCGTCCACGAGGCGGACGCTTCCATCGACTGTATTATCTGTGGACGTATCAAACGGTAAAGAGGCGATTTAACATAAATTGCAAACATTATGATCGAAATAAAACTATGTACTTTCTTAAATCAAATTTACTAAAAAGGAAAGGGACTACTTTTATTCAATTTTAGTGTACGGGGAAAAAACTTGTGACGAACAAAAAATAATATGTTTATATGTTTTAAATTAATCTTATTTTAAGGTTTCAGCCAAAAACTTTTCAACAAACTGAATGTTCATGTATCTGAAATACGTAATAAACTAAGAAAGGTGTACCTTGATACGTTTCTGGTGGCCAACAGATAACCCCAGCACTCCGTTCAAGCGGGCAACTCGACCGACCCAGTTCCCCGTGAACACAATCCATCAGACTGCCCTCGTTGCCCTGACATTGCACCCCATCCAGAAACACCCCTAGATCCTCCAACTTGGGCTCGAAGTGACCCGTAGCCTTGGACGTGGTCCCCCTTGTCTGTTTGCAGACGACGTCCGCGGCATGTATGTCCCAGTCGTAGTTGCACACTGTTCCCTTTTTCCCTCCAAATTCGATTATGACCATGCCGCTGTTTATGTCGCTGTCGCCACAGAGTATTAAGTCGCCGTCTATTTTGTGGCCGAACAAACACACCGAATCATTGTACAACAAAAAAGTTTCAACATGCAAAACTGGACGTTCAAAAAATTGCACAACTGGTGAAAAGAACAATTCGTCACCGTTTTCACGAACAGCCACTTATCTTTAATTAATATTTAATCATATTTTAGCATTTCTCCATATAAAAAATATGATTCTATAGTTACCATTATGTACTTGAGTATCATTTAACATTGCATTGATAAAAAATAATACTTATTTTACCTGTGGAATTACGTTTTGAACGCAAACAAAACTTCAACGTTGATTATCTCAAAAACGTTATTCTCGCCCACATAAAGATAAGTGGCTGTTCGTGAAAACGAACACGAATTCAGCGATAAAAAACATAATTATTAACAAAAAACATCTATAGGTCAACACAAACCCGCACTTTTACGACCAGAAGACAATGCCAAACTGGTATCATGTCTGTGCAAAAGTTTGAGCAGGCTAAACACTCTTAAAAACTGACCTTGACATTTTGACGATATGATTAGCGGTTCTTGGATTATGAATTTTTTTGCAATTTTCAACTTCAGGTTTCGACCGGTTAAATGAGGTCAAGTTGTCCACGACATTGTAGATCATTACAAGATGTTTCATATTGTGGAAGAATCTTGTAGTTCTAAAGATATGAATATTCAAATTATTGAACGTTTATTTAACGTAATGACGTCATCGATGACGTCATCATTCCAAAAAGTTTCGGTTTCATCTACTCATTGATGTTCATGTTCAATAACAATAGTTGTTTGGCTGTTGGCCGAACACCTAAAAAGCGAAGTTGAAGCAGCACATCACAGCAGTGTTTCTAGATCGTACAGTGTTTGCAATAAGAATTTTGTTCAAACCTCATTGTCTGCAACACAACGATTGGCTAATAAGATTTTACTATTAACTAGTAAACTTGCGGGTACAACCATGTTCTTGATAAGTTTCAAGATTCAAGCACATGGTTGTACCCGCAAGTTTACTAGTTACTAGTATTATTCTTATTTTCCTACACCATGCAAAGCTTCAAACTTCACTTACAACGATTGGCTGTCCAATGTGTCCATTAGGACAGACCCCAGAAGAGGAGAACCCACATAAGTTTTACAGAGATTTGTTCAACAATGGACGAATTAACAGACTACTACGGTACTTGTCTAGTGGTTAAAGCATGTTTTACATAATTTACAACCCCTTAGAACAAAGCTAACACTCCAATGGTGAATTTGCTTACCTGCCGCCAATCCTAGCCCAAAAGTAGCCAATGTGACCACAATTTTACACAAAAACATCATGCTTGGAAATTACTATCCGCAGACAATCAAATGAAGCAGACTCTTTCTACGTTTGCACACTATTAAAATGTCTGCTCGAACGAGGTTTACCGCCAAAACATCCAGTCTGAACAATACACATTTCGCATAACTTGTGTAGTTATGAAAGTCCAAGTTTAGTACACGGGACAGATCATAGTTCAAGTGTAATGATTTGTTTGAACGCTTGCTTGTAAATTAATTCATACATGAAATTTATCTGCACCTGCGAAATGGTGAGTCATAACTGAACGAGATTGGGTTTGAAGGGATTTTTTTACATATGTAGCTTTTTGGGATTGGGCAATAACATCGTCTGGAATCTCTGGAACTCGGTTGGGTTCGCCATTGGAACACCTTGCCCCCTACTTGACCCCGGCTCCCTCCGTCAGCCTCTGGACACCGTATAATTTGCTGTGACCAGACAACTGAAATAGAACGATCCATCAAGCCCCCCCCCCCCTGCTGTGTTGACCAATCACATACGTGATTGCGCTTGCCAACCAAAAGTCGGACAGAAGTCCAACAGACAATATACAAAAAGCTGTGCCCTCAACCTCTTCCCCCTCCACTCCTCCCCCACTTCCCCCCTGCAAAAAAAAAGGATGTTGGCTACGCCGTTTCATTAGCACATTGAGACAACACGTGTCTTTGTTGGAAGAGGTAAGGAACACAGAATTCGAACTGTGAAGTTCGTGTGAATTGGATCCCAGGTGGCTTGGGCACTCGCCGATCCTCCACACTCTTCCTGCGAGAAATCAGAACATATTAGCCAGAGGCTGATGCACAAAAAGTGAATGAGTGCAAAAATAATAGAGGTAGCGTTGTAAAATTGAAGTCAACAACAAAGGAAACCCTAAGATATGAACAAAGAAAGTTTTC
This sequence comes from Marthasterias glacialis, assembly GCA_911728455.2. Classification (NCBI taxonomy): domain Eukaryota; kingdom Metazoa; phylum Echinodermata; class Asteroidea; order Forcipulatida; family Asteriidae; genus Marthasterias; species Marthasterias glacialis. Next base: position 23,748,011 of record OU452222.1, on the reverse strand, counting down.
AGGCATGCCTTGATGTGTGTACATGTGAGAACATTGAAAAAGACCATAGACCGAGTGGTCCTCTCTCTGTGGTTTTGGGGCGTGTCTACCAGTGGGAACAGCGGACTGAAAACAAAAATGGTGGTTTGACGGACCGGGATGAGGGATCGTCCCTGGCAGACTTGGGCAACCCATCCGTGTCCTGTTTTAGCAAGATGTTACAGTCAAAAGTTAGTAGTCCCCACCACCGACATTACAATCTAGGTAAATACTGGATCTCCCTCCCCGCATATGAATATACTGGTTAGTTCAGTTGGTTCGACCGCTCGCGGTATTCGAGAGGTCGCGGGTTCGAGTTCGGCATCAGTCATATTTTCTTTGCTCACCCCAAACAATATATTTATACATTTATATAATTTTATATTGTATGTATTCACTTTAATTGACTATCTTTTTCCCGCCTATTCTTTGATTCCTTCACGCAATTCTATACTCCTTTTTTCTATTTATGGACCTGTTTTAACGTTAGTGCTAGTTTTTGCCTCTGACGAAGGTCCGGTTTGGACCGAAGGCTAAGGCCCTCAGCCCCACTAGTTTTGTATAATATTATATAATATCATGGCTCATTTGCAGCATCACAATGTAGTTAATGCACGTATAATGATGATCTACACAACCATGTAACGTGAATGACGTCCCCAAAGTTTGCAAGAACCGGCATCTGCCTTCTGGTATTCTTTATACACAGTTATCACTACAATCAGGTGAAGTTGGTGAGGGCAAAGTGCAACAGTCGAATGCAGGCTGTCTGGGCAACACCCTACGCTAAGTGCAGGTATTTTAAAAGCAGCATAATAGTGCTTTAGTTCAGCAGATATGTGTCAGAATTTGGGTGAATTGTGCATTTGATGCAGATACAATCATGCGAATTGTTGGCGGACTCCGTGAGACGATTCTGGTATCTGGCTCATTTGAGACAGATTTGAAACAAATGGCAGTCATTTTCCAAAACGTTTTCTTGCAAACAGACAATATATCATCTTGATATAGTTTCTTTCACACTACAAAGACATAATACTAATGATAATGATAACTAGTTCTTATATAGCGCATTTTCACAATAACGTCTCAATGCCCTTTACATTTAGTTCCGTGGTCATTGGGCCAATAACATTCCTGTAATCTTTCTCAGCTCCCTGGGGAGTATACCCGAGCTGATGTAGCGCTCTAAAGGCTTTTATCAGTTTAGACTTCAGTTTAGACTGACGTTTTAGATGTTTAGGAATACTTTGTGGGACAGTTTGCAATAGACTGTAAGTCTCGCGTGTATTCGAATATTTTTGGGACCATTTTGGTCCCACACACATTGCTGTAACATGTAAAGGAAAACAAAACGGACCTTTATGTTCGAATACGCGCAAGACTTACACAGTCTACGGGTAGAACTTTCTTAAATTTTCAACTTTCAATAAATTTCTTGGTTCAAACCAATTTGGCTTTGTAAGCGTTCGTTTCATTTGTGATACGCACTGTTTAATCAATGCATCACGAGCTCTTTCGGGGGACGAACAAATAAACAACGTATCCAGGCATACCACTCGGGTGGGATTCGGACCCAGCACCACTGTATTCTAGACCAGCTACTTTTAACATCTTGACCATACATCAGATTCGTTTACAATCTATACTTTGTTTTTCTCATGAGCTTTAAACAAAATATTTTAAAAAATGAAATGGATAAAAAAAATTGTGGTTTACGTAGTTAGTTTTAAGGCAGTTTAAGGGTTGTTCAAACAATATCAACAAGGATTATGAGTAACTGTATTTCAACAATAGCCTACGTATCATTTTGTTGACAATTAATTGATTAAACTAAAGTTTGAAGAAAGAAAAACAAATTGCCGAACCTAGCGAACACATTATCTTATACAGTCAATGGGAATTCAGGATAAGGAGTGTCTAGCTGGAGGTGGTGTGTGACCACGTAGACAGTAACACAAATCATGAATGTTCATTTTTTCTGTGTGGAGGTTCTTTTCCACTCAGTCGTGCCCCAAGCTTAATGGGAGAGCAGCCCAATCTCGTGGTGCAGCCTCAGGGTCTGCGAAAATAAACAAGCGGTTACTCGAGGTCCTACTAATTGCCGACCCCTGCCGACCCCTACCGACAACTCGAAAAAAACCTACCGACAACTCATTCCAAACGCACTCTTAGTCACTGGTTTAATTAAGCTATAAATGATAGATCTTCAGGTCTGAAAGAGTATTCATTGCCCGAGTTATAACTGGTCCTACTAATTGCCGACCCCTGCCGACCCTTACCGACAACTCGAACAAACATACCGACAACTCATTCCATAATATGCACTCTTAGTCACTGGTTTAAGCTTTAAATGATAGATAATGTTACTTTAAGTCCTAAAAGCCTGACTTTTACTTCTGTGATATGAGAGAAATAAGTATTTTCAATCACGGAATGTAATTTTCCGCGACGCAGTAGTGCTGTCCGCCATGATGCTCGATTACGAGTAGTGGACTAAACCATTTACCAATGGGTATACTTAAAATTTGTATGACAACAGAGGGCGCCCTTCTAAACTAGATCAGAAATAATTCCAGAATAAATCCTTCATACTAGTGTTGAATCATTTTGTTTTTGAAGAGAAAAGGTTTTAAAATGTTCATATTAAAATGTTATTTTCGTTAAGCTAAAACTGCTACATTTGTGCTCTTGAAGGGCGCCCTCTGTTGTCGTATAAACTTTTACTATACCCATTGATAAATGGTTTAGTCCACTTCGCATAATCGAGCATCATGGCGGACAGCACTACTGCGTCGCGGAAAATCACATTCCGTGATTGAAAATACTTATTTCCCTCATATCAAAGAAGTAAAAATCAGGCTTTTAGGACTCAAAGTAACATTATCTATCATTTAAAGCTTAACCCAGTGACTAAGAGTGCATATGGAATGAGTTGTCGGTATGTTTGTTCGAGTTGTCGGTAAGGGTCGGCAGGGGTCGGCATTTAGTAGGACCGGTTATAACTCGGGCAATGAATAATCTTTCAGACCTGAAGGTCAGCTTGGCACATGCCGGCCTTCGAAAGCGTTCAGCTTGATTGGACCAGCTTAGTCCAAAAGATTGTACTTACTTAACCCTATCAGGACCGGGCTTTTTTGGTTGTACGGGGACCGGGGAGGGGCACAGTGCCCCCCCCCCCCCCCCCCCTCCGTATTTTCCAAAAGTGTTCGACCGATTTTGATGAAACTTGCCAAAGATGTTCATTTCACTGAGTTATACATGATGACGTCACAAAATTTCAAAAAATCGTCACTGGAGGGCGTTTTTGACTGTTTTTTGCCCATTTTTGGTCAAAATCGTGTTTTTGCCATAACTTCTGTATTTTTTGTCCGAATGTTTTGAAACTTGTCAAACTTGTACATTTTAACAAGATAAATATAATTTGAACCTAATTTAGTCACTAGAGTTATATTTAGGGGGCATAATAATTCATTAATTTATCTCATTTTCGGGAAAAAATGTTTTTTTTTGCGTTTTTTTCACTTAACAATCAAAATGGCCGCCGCCAAGGGCCCAGGGAGAATTAATAAGGTTTGATTGACAAAACTGAACATTTTTGGGGTCTGAAAAGTAATAAATTAGCAGGTTGAAAATGTTCCATTGTTAAAAAACTTGATATAAATTGACCCCTAATTACAGGCTGAAAACACAAAATCCAAGATGGCCGCCAAAAATGGCGGCCATTTTGAATTCCCAAAACCATTTCAGACTATCACGTGACTAACCACTATCACTTTTCTGGCAAAAAAACTAAAATAAGTGGAAATTATGTCCAAAAAGTCTTAAAAATCACTTAAAAACAGTAAAATCGTGTGACCCGAGGTCAAACAAATGGTTGCCATGGCAACAGCTAATCTCCGGTATCAATAATTTTTTTGCCAATATGATCCAAGATATATTTTAAGAAAAGTCAGAAAATTTTGCGGTGATCGGACTAAGCGTTAAAAAGTTACGGGGAAAAAATTGGTAGGGGGCACATTGTGCCCCCCCCCCGGTCCTGATATGGTTTAAGAAGATGTGTAGTTATAGGATTAAAAGACTGTCCTTGGATATCAGGAGTTGTGCAAAAGGATTAAATTGATTAGCAATCATTCTGTACCAAGCGTTTATAAACACTGCTCCAGGAATCAATTCTGAATAGTTTTGATGTTAAAATTCTAACTTTACCGTTAGAAGCTTATTTGTGTGCGTGTCATTCTGTCATTCTGTCATAAATATCGATTGTCCGTATTGGCTTGCCTTTGAGTAAGTTATATGTAGACATACATTTTCGAAAGAGAATAAACTTCCGTAATGACAGATTTCCTCTCTCCTCCAAGAACATTACAACTTAAAAGATCCTTGACTTTTAGGTGATTTGTTCAACCATGGAGGTAACTATGGTTCAACCATGACATTTATTTTGATGCTACAAAATGAGTTCATAAAACATGCGTAATAAATTATGTATAGTGGATAATGACAATCTGATCGATCCTTGCTGTTACCTTGAAATGGTTTTCAGCTCATACTTAGTCGATTTTCCCGTTTGAAAATAGAAAATGCATTAACATTTCGTCCATAATTCCTGCATCAGTAGAACAGAGACAAAAAAACAAAAAACACGTGCGGTTAATATTTGTTTTCTCTATAAGTCCCCATTGACCCGTAAACAAGCTCATTGTAGGCCCTCTCCTGTTTCCCTTGGAAACCCCCGTAAAACCCAGACACTTATATATGTTGTTATCAGTTGTTTAATTTGGCATTCATTACATCCCAGTCTCCCCCGAACCGTCTCGATCTACTAGTCTCAGACAGCTTGGGATATTGAAAGAGCGAAGACTAGAATGGCTTCGAACTTTGTTTTAAAGAAGCTCTGATACCTAAACGCTGGATGAGCTTGACCTCTAAAAGTGATTTTATGTTGTCATGGAAAGTTCGTGTTGGAATCGCCGTTTGATGGGAACCAGTTGGTTTTAAAATTGGTGCTCTATGGTGTAAAAACCGGGAACGGAAAATGAGACGTGCTTTTCACACAACAAACACATTGCCGTAACTAGGGTAATTTTTTATTTATTTTTTTTTTTTTGGGGGTGCAAGGGGTGCACCATTTTTCTTAAGGGGGGCACTTTGATCATTTAAAACTGTTGTTCCAGTGTGTATTTTTCCTAAACAAGCCCCTTTTCAGTGTTTTCTGAGGTGTTGACGTAAAATAAAATACATTGTGTGTAAATAATTCAAAATAGTTCTAAAAACACTGAAATTACTACGTAAATACTTATAAAATGTAACGTTTTATTCTGATAATGTTTAATCCCCAAAAGTCCAGATTTTAAATGGGGGTGGCCCTCCGGGGGGCACGGACATCAGGGGGGGGGGGGGGGTACGTTCCCCCTGTGCCCCCCCTCCCTTAGTTACGCCACTGTACAAGCAATTGCCGTGTTGAACCCGTGTCCGATCCGCGTTGACCTCACCTCTTCACACTACAACATTTCAGTGTTTAAGCGCTACATATACGAAGTGTGGACCTGATAAAAACAAAAGATGTCCTCACAGAATTCAATTCGATTCGACATGTCAAGGGTGCGATGTTTGTCACCACGTCGCACAACAGCCGTGTGGCACGGTAGTGTAGAGCATAAATATATTTGTTTCACGCTAAACATCGCTCTTTTGTCGAATTTAATTCCTCATTTTTCTAATCATTTGAGTTAGACACGGCAAAAGTGTGACGTTTAGCGCAGGCCTATAAAGTTGGAACATTATCAGATCCGATACTGATCTGTTTGCACAGAGATTGAATTATCAGTTTATGCCGTAAGAAACAATCGACTTTAGACGCATTTATAACTTCCCGGAAGCTTATCAACGTTATGCTTGCCCATCCCTCAGCTTAATCGGAGGAGCATTCCAAAAGATCAAATGGGTAGGGCCAAAAAGCTTCTGATGATACCTAACTGGCCTACCCAAAATCGCAAATATTGACGCCAAAATTGACACCAATATTGACGACTTGCACTCAAAGTTTCAAATATTGACGCCAATATTGACGCAAACATTGACGCTAAAATTGACGCCAATATTCAGACTTCTACCCCAAATCGCAAATATTGACGCCAAAATTGACACCAATATTCACGACTTGCACCCAAAGTTTCAAATATTGACGCCAATATTGACGCCAATATTCACGACTGTGCCCTAAGTCGCAAACCCACTCGGGAGTGTATATTAAGGGTGTGCCAGACTGTGAGGGTAACGGACACCCCAAAGTGCCGTGAAAAAAATAACCCCTGCCTGAGTGATTTTGCGACTTAGCCCAAGTCGTGAAGATTGGAGTCAATATTGGCGTCAACATTTGTGGCATGGGGCCTTGTCGTGAATATTGGCGTCAATATTTGCGACTTGGGAAAAACTCGTCAATTTTAGCGTCAATGTTTGCGACTTGGGGGAAACTCGTCAATATTAGCGTCAATATTTGCGACCGTGGCAGACCAATGCTAATACCATCCTACATGGCACCACTAGAATTGCCACAAGACAAGCAAGCCATACCAAGATGTCTCTGCTAGCATGCTAGGGACGCTAAGATCAGAACAATGTTCATGGTTCATTTATTTGTGATTGGTAAATTAACCTAGTCATACACAAATTGTATTAACAAAGTTTTATTTTAATCCCGTTATTAACTGTGTCTACATAGAGAGTGGTTTTATTAAAACGTCCGTGAGTTCAACATTTTTAGTGTGTCTCTTCGCAAGTCAGGTGTTCGTGTCTCTAAACATATCACGTGGTCTCTCCAGTGACGTCATGATGGTGAGGTGGAATCCTAAAATTAAGTGAATCTAATTTATTATAGGCAAAGTTGGACTGGGATTCTATCGACCATCACGACGAACGAAATAGTTTACGCGTCCTGTCTTGGGTCGTCAACGGACACTCCGACTTGCGGCATATTCTGACGGATGCTAGCTGGTGAGCGCTATCTCACGGAATCTCTTTCGTTCGTCATAAAAGTCGGATTAGCGTCCCAATCAAACTCCGCCTGATAAATTTTGACTTGTGTAATTTTAGGATTATCATACAGTCGCAGTCTCTTGCTTGTGTGAGTTTGGGGGACACAAGTTACCATTTTGCCGCATAGTTGCGGAGCTCAGAGCCCTGAGCAAAGGGCCCTAAATCAGGTTTGGAGAGCAAGCTACAGTCCCGGTCACCTCTCGTTGGGCCTCCCCCCGGCCCCCAATTAATGTTGGTTCTCATTGTGGAGTCTGCACTCCAGTTGGGATTAACAGTATCAAGTGGAGGAGGGGGGGGGGTGGGGAAAATAGTTGTTGTTTTTTTCTGTCACAGTGACCCAAGCATTTTAGCCGGGATTGTAGCTGCACCCAAGCCGTACGTCATACACCGGAACTTTATGGCATAAAACGTGCTTACATAAAACTGTGCCTCACCACAGGCAAACTAAATCAGAACATATTTAGGGGCACTTGAAAAAAAAAAAAAAAAAGGAAAACAAATTGCATTTCAAACATCAAAAAATGCAAGTACTTAGTCATTTGTATCCGTTAAATCATATGGATTTAATTTTATTCAAAATTATATTACTCCCTTTGTTGCTAAGTTTTTGTTTACTGTTTGTAAACCTGGTGTGCGTATAGAGCGTGTGACCGTTGTTTACAAACAGAGTGAGCCCTTGCACATTCCATGGCCTTTCTGGCAGGCAATATACTACACTGGATTTATGGGAAATTTTACATTTTTGTGCCATAACTTCCACATAAATTCAAGAGCTATAAAAAATAGCTGGTGAACAAGTTTTGAAAATGTGCCCCAATGTGTTCATGTCAAAAGTTGAAAAGATTGGACGGTGCAATCTCCATAGTGTAACAGATTTGATGTGTTCTTCTATTGGCCTGAGTACAACCCTGCCTCCAGACAGTCCAAGCTCTGAGGCTCCTTTGTAATCATGTTAGGTTTCAGGTGAATTGTTTTAGTTTATTTTATTTTTGTTTGTTCAATGCAATTCGCCCATCAAACCTGCCCCAGTGCAAAGAAACAAGATATATAAACGCAAGCCTCTTCACAGCACAGCTAAGAACAGGGAGGGGTAAATGAATCCGTTGCAAGACAAAAATTACTGCCTTTTCCCCTAAAAAATGGTCTATAAATAACCAAAACAATTGTATATTGAACTCAGTGGCGTAAATTTGTTGTGAAAAGTGGGTGGAGGGAATGGTCAAGGAAAAAAGAGAATTAATGCAGAGATCACGAGCCAATGGGGCATGGGGATGGTTATATGTATATCCACAGCAGATGTTCGATTGCATTATGGATGCCCTGTGTGTTGTTAATGTCCTACCTAGTTTGTTCAAATAATTACAGAAAAATACTTCTTTTCTGCATAGTACATTGTACATTCATTAGGCCTTGTCAAGTAACCGATACCAACCTCAATTGTCACAGCGGGTGCTGTTTGGAGGAGTACGGTTAAGTTCCGTAAAGTTCGTGTAAATAACCTTCTACTCGCTGTTTGCACGTACAGGTGGGCGTGTATGGGCGTGTGACGTGGGTGTTGTCTTGATAGGGATTTGTGGAAATGTTTTATTCCTTCACTAAGCTATCGGGTGCTTTTTCAGTAAAAAACACAAAATGTTGTTTTTAAGGACCAACAATATTGGGGGCGAGGGTGGTCCAACGGATCACCCCCCCCCCCTTCCTGGACAAAAAGTGTGGAGAGATATATCCCCCATCCCCCACCCCCTGGTATTTACGCCCATGATTGAACTTGTTCTGTTCTTATTTATGCAGGACTGTTCCGAACTGACCTGCATAAATAATGAAGTTTTCAGAACTAAGTTGTCCACCTAAATTTCGAAATCTACTCCGCGGTAGTAGAATAATAACAGGACAATGTATCACAAGCATAATCTACTGTATACAGCAAAGTAGATATAATCACATGGTGTTACCGCAATCCAAACATTATACAAATATTGAGTGGTTCAGAGTGCAATGGGAGGAATATTATTAAAATTTGGACCGTTGGCCGAGTGAAATGGAGCAGTCAAAATTTTAACGAGCGATAATATTCCTCCCATTTCATGAATGAAAGCCACTCAATATTTTTTTTATATAACGGACATACATACTTGTCATGTGATTGAATGAATTAACACAAAATCAAAATAGACACCCCACACTCTAAAAATTGTTTAAAAAAAGAAACCTTCTATACAACGTGGACGACTCCATGTAGACACACAGATGCGCTGTTTTTTCCGTACTCCACAAACGCGTGGAATTTATTTTCGACCAAACTTGACACGCGCAGCTTAGAACAGCGCAATACGCGGAGGTACCGGCACAGGTACTCCTTTGTTTTAGCAGCGGCGCTCTATTGTTCAAAAACATTTGGGAACAAGAACGATCCTAACTGTTGAATGGGAAATAGACCTTTCCATTGTTGATAAACAAACCGTGTTGGTTGGCATGGACGGCCAAGTGTAGCAAAACATTCAAGTCTTGTTGACAGACGTTATGAACAAAATCAATAATTTTGCAACTTTCTATTTAAAGAAAATACATCCCATTATTGGTTGGTTTGTTTCCAACAAATCTTGAACAATTTTTGAATATTGTATAACATTTTTGCAAACTATGATTATCTGTTTTTGCTTTGCATTCATGGCTCCACGTAGTTTGTTCATCTTGGTGGGTTAAAACTCGGGCTGTGATGTTGCAAAAGAAAGGTTATACTGTATCCCATGTAGGCCATGGTCCGAAGCCTGTTATCGTGCAGGTTCGAGGGGCAACCTGTAAACTTGTTTATAGGTAGTTTGGAGCAATAATTTACCTGTTCACACTTGCACAGTTTGCACATTAATGAGAAATCTAGCAAGAAAAATTGGCCTTCTCGACGGAGTTTTCCCTAATGTAGCTACGCTGTAAGAGAGCGCTAATCTTCAACCTCAAACCATCACTGCCCATTGTTTCATGCACAGATTGTCAATTTATTTATACTGGGAATGAGCATTCAAGATGGCAGCTCACACGGAAGTGTTTGTGCGTCGTCTGGTCGAGAATGAAAAGGGTTAACAACTCAAATAACCCAACTAACGGCGGTCAGAGGGTAACAATTTTGTAATTGGAATCATAGCTGGTCATTTTTATAGCAAACAGCTGCAAAGAGCAATAACTGGCTAAAGTAAATGAAGGCTTGATGCAAAAACCAGCGCCAAACCCAACTTGGGATCACCAGTCCGCAAGCTAGCACTAGCAACAGTAACTACACCACCAGTCCCACCGGTGCCATTTGTCAAAAGGTAACACAATAGTTTCAGCTGTAAGAATCCAATTTGTGATTTATTTATCTGTTTATTTTTTTTTAAATATTGTTTTAAAGATTACGACCTTTCTTTAGTTTTAGTTTAAATAAAAGCATTCAGTTAATGCAATCCCAAAAGGCCAAACAACACTTTTCAAATAAATTTCTTGCAATCATCAATTTTTGCTCTGTTAATAAATAATACAGAACAGTATCAAAACAGTATGCTGTTTAAGTGTTTGACACATTTTTGGTTTGTTATTTTTTGTATTAGTGCTAGTACTAAAGTAGTAGTCAAAGTTATACTCTTGAAACCTTTATTCTTAGTTGATGTTCACTAGCATTAACAATGCATGCAGGACATTCCTAGAAAACTCTAGAATATATATTTAAAAAAATGAATTTTGTTGGGTAGATTGCCTGAGCTTTTGCAGGATATTTTTATTTTTTTATTTTTTGTTTTTTACTATAATAATAGTTGTTATTATTATTTGTGTGTGTAGGGTGGAGGAGTACATTGATTGCTTTGTGGTATTTTTGCATGAATTTGGGCATAATGCCCTGATTGATATACCACAAGGAAAACTGACTTTGTACATTTTCAGTGGGGAAATGGGTGAAAAAAGTTTAAAATATCAGTGATAATCAATCTGCAAACTCTGTTTTGACATGCTGTTGTTCTACATACCATCTATATTTAGCAAAATGTTGGCAGTCTCACTTTGAAACTTGGCAAACTTGTACATTTTAACAAGATAAATATAATTTGAACCTAATTTAGTCACTGGATTTATCTTTAGGGGGCATAATAATTCATTAATTTATCCCATTTTCGGGAAAAAATGTTTTTTTGCGTTTTTTTCACTTAACAATCAAAATGGCCGCCGCCAAGGGCCCAGGGAGAAATAATAAGGCATGATTGACAAATCTGAACATTTTTTGGGTCTGAAAAGTAATAAATTAGCAGGTTGAAAATGTTCCATTGTTAAAAAACTTGATATAATTTGACAGGCTGAAAACACAAACTCCAAGATGGCCGCCAAAAATGGCGGCCATTTTGAATTCCCGAAACCATTTCAGACTATCACGTGACTCACCACTATCACTTTTCTGGCAAAAAACATAAAATAAGTGGAAATTATGTCCAAAAAGTTTTAAAAATCACTAAAAAAACAGTAAAATCGTGTGACCCAAGGTCAAACAAATGGTTGCCATGGCAACAGCTAACCCTCGGTATCAATTATTTTTTGCCAATATGATCCTAGATATATTTTAGGAAAAGTCAGAAAATTTCGCGGTGATCGGACTAAGCGTTAAAAAGTTACGGTAAAAAAATTGGTAGGGGGGCACATTGTGCCCCCCCCCCTGTCCTGATAGGGTTAACTGGCAGTGGTATGTAAGTTCCACCAATCAAATGTCAAGGATATGTATGCCAGTTATACAAACATTGATACCTCACCATACAATGCCTCAAAACATGTAATCTGAACACTTGCTGCAGCTTTTTTTTAAACCGATTGGGACAGATAATAGAGGTGATAACAAACGGTGCAATGATCATTTTAAGTCCAGGACTGTAATCTTTCTTAGACAAACAGGCAATACCTGTTTCATTTATAAGACTGACAAACATTATTGCGGAGAACACAACGGGCTACGAAAAACCACGGGGGAAAAAATGACGATAACTGCTGCTGAACTTTCGGTTGCAATGGCTGGCTTTTTGGCGTTGGACGTCGGCGGATCGTATCCCCTTCATTTGATTGTATTCTCCACGCTGATCAGTTTGGTTTCAAAAGGAACACTGGCTAAATCCGGTAAGAAGTGAAACTGTGCACGGTCATGGGGCTACGATACTGGTCAAAATGCTTGGGCCACCTAAATTCCAATGTTGAGTTCAGTTCGATTGATTGATTCGACATTTATTTCATACACATATACAGAAACATGATACATATAAACAGAGTTGAAGTGATCAATACATACATGTACATACATTCAAAATTTATGAGACAAAAGTTTAATTGACCAACATGCAGGAAACATTTGAAACGTGGCGCTTTTATGCCTTTCCCTGCGGACAAGACAAGGAGACGGTGAGACCAGACTAATTAATTTAAATGATTAAACAATGTTGTGTAGAAATAATGTATTTTTCGATGCACATTGTTAATATATTTTAAGAAATGATTAAAATGTTATGTGTCAGGTTTTTGAAAAAAATTGAATATTGAAACCATGTACGGCAAAGCTAGCCAGTGTTTGTACTTTTTTAAATCCTCCCCACCCAACCACCAACCCCCACCACCCCTCTCTCTTTCTCCCCCCCCCCCCCCCTCTCTCCTATCTTGTTAGAACACCTCAAAAGTAATTTAAACTTTTTTTTTAAGTTGAAATGATAGATGGTGATTTACAACTGATGGATGGCTCCTCGCCCAACGTCGGAAGATTGGAAGTTTTTTACAAGGAAGAATGGGGGACAATATGCTCTGATGGATTCGGCATAACCGAAGCAAACGTTGCCTGTACTCAACTTGGATATGAATTTGCCCAGGACTACATTGACGTACGTAGAACGTTTTTATTAGTGTGATGAAAACAAGTTGGCTTAATGGGTTTCTTCCCTCCATTTCTCCCGGTCTGTGGACCCTGGTTCACATCCCGCTTCGAACTTCAGTTTTGCATGTTACAGAATTGAGTTTTAAGTCTCTATCTGATTGCGTGGTTTTTCCCCCGATTTGGGGGTTTTCCACCCACGACGACGACAACGACAATAATATCAATAACAAATAACAAAAATAATAACAACAACAACAACAACAACAACATCAGCTACAACAAGAACATACAACAAGAACAACAACAGCAACAACACAACGACAACAACGGCAACGACAACAACAAAAAACAATAGTAATAACAACAACAATAATAATAATTATAATAATAAAAATGATAATAATTTATTGAGAAATCATCACGACAGATATGTTTGTTTTAACAAATTCATTTACCAGCGAATGACAAGTTCAACAGCAGAATTTGTGTTAATTTGACGGATACAGTCAATTTCATTATATCCCTATAAATAAAACAAAATTTACTTTCCTTATGTCGTCTTCCTGAGGTAAATTATTCGAGAAAACAACAACTCGGCCACGTCATGATCTTAACTAGTTCGATGACCTTTGAGGCCCAGACGAGCGTTTAACAAAATCAAGCCCTGTATTAGTGTCTGAAATCACCTTCTGATCCTCTATTTGACTTTATGACTAATCAACTATCATTTTGAAGATAACTAAACTATCACTATTTGAAGATAACAAAACGTATGCTTTGTCTCACACAGCAGGGAACGTATTTCGGAGTAGGCCTAGGTCATATTTTGCTGGATGATGTATTTTGCTGGGGGCACGTGAGTAGGCTGGTAGACTGCTATCATTCAACCTGGAATTCTACAAACTGTGACCACAGTCAGGATATCGTAGTTTTCTGCTCTGGTACGTGAATAACAAAAACAAAAAAAACAAAACAAAAAGGGGAAAAAAGGTATGCATCGTAATAATGTGTATCCACGTTGGGACAGGATTAGTTACTCAACAAAAATATATATAACTCTTTTTTTTAACAACTCGTCGGGTTTTGTGTTGTATTTGTTTGAAGCTGTAGCACGTCATCATACCCGAGGGCGGCACAACACGCTCATTGTTTTGTTTTTATCTACAAGACCCATATATTTACGTAGCACAATGTAACGGTTCACAGGGGGCTGTGGTGCAATCTGCATAAAACATCCAGGCAAATTTGTTTTCTTTCTTGTTTGTTTCTTTTACTTCCCGAGCATTACTCAACACACGGCTGAACGCAATGACACAAGTGTCAAGACCGGGACTCGAACCCACACTCTGCTGATCAGAAACACCAGTGACACCGCCGTGATCTATGTTTTTGTGTTTGGTATCTCACTGCTAGCAGCTCACTGTTTGAGTCGATGTTTGTTGGAGTTTGGTGGCAGAATTTGAAAACTAAATGCATATTTGAAAACAATCAAGTCAAGTTTGCTCTGAAACGATACTCTGCGGTGTCACCGCAAATCTTGCTTGTTGTTTGGGCGTTTGATTGTTTGTTTGTTTGTTTGTTTTTGGTTGAAAATAGTCAAATTCTGCGATAACGGGATTATAGTGATTTGCCATGATTGTTGGTCATGATAACCAACATTGACAGAGATTTAACACCAGCAGTACACATTTTCCATTCTGGCCCTGATTAAATGATTCGTTAGTGTTTTTGATTTTCTGGTGTTTAGAAAGCGACAGAAAAGGTATGTCTACCGCACACATCGCGGCCCTTGGATTTGTTCTGCTTCTCATAATGGTGTCAGTCTCGTCGTGTGCATGGGTGTTAGTGTCAGACCGCAGGCCAAAGTCAAATCGACGAGCCACTTCGTCGGAAACGAATACCACCAACTCAGAGAGTAGTGGGCGGAATCTGCAGCAGCAAAACGAGCTGAATGGCCCCTGCCCGCTGTTGTCGATACCGCGACTGCCCGCCTATACCGAAACCGACGACGAACCGCCGTCATACGAAGCTACGATTACAGCCGGCCAAGAGGGTGTTGCGAATGGAACATTTGAACCCAGTGAACCTGGAATCGATAACGATGGTCAGATCGAGGCTCCAAAGACAACAACTTCAGAGAGCAGACTTAACAATAACTTGTAACAATAATAATCATATCAATAAAGACTTATTTAAAAATAAATAAATAAATAAAAAGCGCGCAGTAGTTTACTGCAGCTGTAAAGGAGATCATTACCGATAAGCTTGAACTGTAAAGGAGCTGTAACCAAGCTTTTGGGTGTGTCTTAGCACCGAGTCATTTAAGGTGTCTTTAAATAAAAAGAAATTATCGGCTATTTCAGTTTGTTCTCAGAAACAAGAGCATGCTTTAATCCATGTATTTGGTTGTTTGGATTGATCTTTAGGATTGTTATTTGTAAACCATGTTTGTTATTATTCTTGTTGATGCTATACTTTTCAGCCTTATTGTTTCATACAGTGCTTGGATTTAACAATATTGTTACAAAACCGGCCATGAATTGTGGATGCCACAGTTATGAAAGTAGGTGTAAAGAGTATGGAAAACACAATACCTGTGTTATAAAATAAATGTTTAATGTAATCGTATTTTTTATAAGACTGTATTTTTTTTGTATTTAGAGAGTTGCGACATGGAGGGACCAGTTTTATTTGGGTCACATGGTTGTCTGGACGCCATTCTCGGTCCAATTGAAGCACAGCCATAGAGTTGTAGAGCTAGATGGAGCACTCGCTGTGTAACCTAAGGAACTCCGCTGACCCTTGGTGAAAATCCCCACGGGTCACTTGCATACGATTGTCCACTTAGAAAATGGTTGCTGAGTAAACTCATGAGTGACTAGTGTAAAATGATTGGTCAGCACCGTAGTCTCAATAGGCAGAAATTATACTTGTCCAGCGGCATAGCCACGGGAGCTGGCCGGGGGGGGGGGCACTTCCCACCTCAAAACAAAATCCAGATACGTGTAATTACGTGTAATACGTGAAATTCCAGACGTGTTAAAACAAATTGTCCTTTAGGGCCCCCACTTGAAAGCAATTTCCCCCGTGCCCTCCCCATACCCCTGTGCCCCGTGCCCCCGTGCCCCCCCCCCCCCGTGCCCCCATACCCCCACACACGCACCCTTACATACGGCAGTTAGGGGGTCCTCCTATTGTTGTTCTACTATTCCCTTTTCTGAAGAATTCCTCCGTGGGGTAGCACTAGAACAAGAAAACCTTGTGGGGTAGCATTGTTCCATTGTGTAAAGTGCCCCATAAGTTGGTGAGTGTAAGGGCACCCACACGCACCCACTGTAAAAAAAAAAATCGGTCGGGCCGTGTAGTATGTTTTTTTTTTTACGCCCTCTAGTACTTTTTTATTACTCTCGATCGGTGAGCACAAACCAAAATGCAGTCTAGTCTGGCACCCTTTGTGCGCACATGAGTTTTGGAGACTGAAAATGACTTCCAATCGCAGATTATTGTCACAATTCAGTGCAGTGCGCCACCAAGTGTTTGTCTCAGAGGGATAGTGGTCACGGAAGGCAGTCGTTTTTTATTGAGTAACCATTACACACACGAGGACATTTTACTTAAGTGGCATGGAAATCAAACTCGTTTGGGTTTTCTATTAATTTAATCTTGTGATGAATTCAGTGTGTATACTTTCATTTGTACTGTACGTTGTGAATTTTCACTGTTGTCAAGTTTGTGCGACATGTCGGTGATAAATATCGTCACGGTTAATCAGGTAAACAGGGTTTACAGTTTTGGGCGGGTTTTTGTTATATGGGTGATTTTAAAGCCCCGGCTCAACATTGGTAAGAAGAAAAACATAAATGTTCACAGGTTCACATAAAATACCTTATATAGTATAAAGATAATGATGGTAGAAAACTTTTCTGAAATATTTCTGCCTGAAGTGAAATCCTTTTTAAATAACATATGAAATAAGATCCAAAAATTAGTTTTCGTCTCAGTGAGACGAAAACTCTGCCTACAGAATGTGTACAAAGATGTTGAATGCATTTTTACCGTTTTCTCGCAAATGAGCTGAAATTTTTACAGGTTACTTTTATCACAAATATCTTGATTTGTGCAAAGAATGGAAGCATTTACAGTCAGTTTACCAATGTTGAGCCAGGGCTTTAACTGAGATCCCCTTGTGCGTGAATAGCAGGCAAATCAAGGAGTTTGTAAATTGTTTGTTCTCTGCATGATAAAATCAACCAAAACCCACCCACGGCTTCACAGAAACAGGTGCTGTACTCTGATTGATAACATTAATTTGTTAAGAGAATAATTGTGTCAAGTGGAGTAGTATTCTGTTTGCTAATTATTGCTGACCAGTTACCCTTCAGTTACTTCCCCAAACCTTGCGTAGATTGGATCGGGTTGTATTATTGACTCAGTCTCAAACGATTTAAGGTTAACTGGAACTGTCTGTCATCCAACGTGAGACCTAAATGATGTTTTTTTCTCTTATTCTGCGTTTTCGAAACTTTACGATAAGTGTTGTCCCTTCGAAGGTTAGTCGTAAACAAATGAGTGCAGGATGACTGTCGGTTTGATTCACTTTGTTAATTGTAGGCCTAAACAGAGATTGTATAAAAGAAGAATATTTAATAACCCTTCAGATGTTGATACAAAGGTTCTTCTTTATCGCAGTAAATCAGTGCATTGTTAATCAAGAAATGTCAGTAACCTCAGTACTTTCCCGAGACCTGTGAAAAAAACATCACAGGCATATTCCCCGGGTGGGATTCGAACCCACGACCTCAGGATTCTAGAGCAGATGTCTTACCAATTAGACTACCGAGTATTATTATTATAATTTTTTTCCTCCACATTCGACATGTTTTTAAGTCAATTGCTTTAAAAGTAACCACTCTACCGACATGACCCCGTTATGTGTTTGGTCAAGCAATTTAATCAGTCAAACAAACTTGCCAAGACTTTCGAATATTATCATTTGTGTTTATCTTTTTGCTTAGAAAACATCCCCTTTTTTGCAATGCATTTCTTCAAAATTAGGTCAAGAATACTTATGCAAAACACCTAAAAGGTTAAACCATCTTGTTTGACAAAATAGTCAAATTCGTTTAAGGCGATGTAAAACGTATGCTGAATACCACTCCTTGCCAATCAGTCAACATCCTTCACTGTTGTATTATTTACAACTTCCATTCCACAGCTCGAGAAAAACCTCAGTTGTCTGATCCCATTAAATATATCCTTAAAAAGAGCACTCGGGAAAATTGAAAAGATCGCTGTCAGGGTTCTTTTTGCTCATCTCCTTTTATTTTATGCAGGGGAATTTCCCCTCTCTCCTCCCTTTGCGGTGTTTTGTGCCACTTTCCACTACAAGATATACATCCTTAATCCTCTTAAATTATGAGCTTGTGACCAGCGGCTAGGGTTTAAGAGCTCCGGCCATGGCAACCCGACGAAAAGCCGTGTTTAATGAAAACTTCAAAAAACCCTGCGGTATATGTACTGCGCAAAGATCAAGAGGGAATAAACCCAGAATTGGTTTTTCGTCTTTCATCGTGTCACTCTGTTAAAGGGGGAACTATGTGTCTTTCAAAGGCTATTCTCCGGTGCTCCTAGGAGTAAAGGGCTGAGAAAATATAGACCAGGTAATCTTAATTTTAAAAAAGGGGGTGACCTTGTATTCAAAGGCCTTTCTGGCAGGCAAGATACTACATTGGTTACCGGGGGAAAAGGCATGGGTTGACCCCCCTTCCCCCTCCGCTCAGAACCCTTGCCCCACCCCACCCCTAAACAGATCAATAAAAGTTATCAAATGGTTAGACACATTAAATAGCCCACCCCATTTTTTATAATAATAACGATAATACAAATAAATAAAAAAAAAAAATACATCAACAAACACATCAAAAAAAATAAATGAAATAAAATAACATTTTTTCCCCTGCTTGCCCCCTCCCCGAAAAGAAATATATATATATATTTGAAAAAAACGGCTAATGATGGAAATTGTACACGTTGTCCTATAATAACCACACCAATTCCAGAATTATAAAAATAAAAGCTTAACCAATTTTAAAATATGCGCCCTTTCTTCATATTACAAGTTGATTTAAAAAAAAAAGACAGTGCAATCAACATTAAAATATCAAAATGCGTGTTTTCTTCCATTGAGCTGTGTACAGGGAGTCCGGACTCTGCGGCTCTGATGAGAGCATGTAATGTTACATTGTGAATGCAACAATTCAGTCGAAACTTCCAAATCCTCTCATCAAATAGGGTCAGAGTAAGGTATGTCTATATTATTCAGAGCCGTACATCATCTCAATTCTGACTGGATTCGTTTTTTATTTGGTTCAGTGGCGTAGTCTTGGAATGGGCAAAGGGGGCACCCCCCCCCCCATGATGGAACATCTTACTTCCCTCCTCCCCGCTGTCAGCCTCTGGACAACGTGACATTTGATCAGGCAATGAAAATGCCCCCTCTACAAATATATGTGCCCCCTTTGCCCCCCTGCAAAAAAGATTGTGGCAATGCCATTGGGGTTTTTTGTGCTAAAGTGATCATAAGCACCATACAGCATTTTAATTCCATCACCCTTTGAATTTTCATTCTGTCATTTTCCCAACGCACATAGCTTAAAATTACTTTACTTAAACTACTTTATGATAACTATGCAGTTGGATATAAAAATGTTCATTTTTGCATCGCGGATAAAGAATATTATTTGTGTTTTTTTACCCATACACCAATGTTAGTTAAGCACTGTATACTCAGTACTTTCCAAAGTCCTGTGAAAAAAATTCACAGGCATATTCCTCGGTGGAATTCGCACCCACAACCCCCACCAATTTGTCTGACCAATATACTAGACTATCGAGATTGTCCGCTAGTTAGAGGCAGTTCGAATCATATTAGCAATGGGTACCGCAACTATTACAATAAATGTTGTTGTTGTTTTTTTTGTTTTTTTGGGGTTTTTTTTTTTTTGCACCGGGAATAAAGGGTATTATTTGTGTTGTTTACCCATACACTTTTGTGTATCAGTACACTGCAAAAACTGGGGTGTTAAATTGATTCTCTCGGTATTTATATGCGACAACACCGACATGGTGTTAATTATCCCCATTGCTTTATCGTTGTAACAGTTGCACGCGACTGAAATACGCCCTGGTAATAACCAACATGATTGCAAGCGGTCGGTGAAGTCACATGCCCAAGTTCTATTGAGAGGTTGCATGACCCAGGGAAAAGTTCATTTTGCAGCCATGTTGGGTCCAGCCATGTAGAAACTCAATGGCTGACGCGTCGTCTGCTGAATGATTTCCTGCGTCTGTTTGTGCACGCAGCATTAGAAAAAAAGGTCTCGGCTGACGTCACGTGAAACCTCTGTGTATATGATGGTCAGCTGATCAGCGAACATCTTTAGCTTATCAATCGTTGTATAAAAAAGTAAAACAAAATAATAAATAAATACATCAAATAATAACAACGCAGTAAAATTATGTTGATGTTTTACTGAATTGAAACTTCATAAAAAAACAGTATTGTCGAGGGAAGAGGTTAATAGATTTGGACAGTAATGGATAACGTTTTGTATAAAACAGGGTACAAATCTAATGTAATTTTGTATTTTCTTTGAGAAATGACACACAAATACATGTATTTATTTAAACAAATAAAGTGTACAAAGATATACTACGGTGTGCATGGACAGATTGTCGAGCCACTCTGCTCGTTCCCAAACAGAAATGAACATTAAAAATGTAAAAAAAAATCTCAACAACAACAAAACATATTAAAAAAAAAAACTGTCCAAGAACAGACAATGTGCTTTCTTATCCAAACAATTTGGCATTGATTTCCCTTTTATACAGCGACCTAGCAAGCAATTAATTGGTAAAATTGCAAAACTAGGTTTGCGAGGTTTTGGGAAAAGAACTGCTCGCGCATTGTTAAAGTGTGGGATGATTGTTCCTTTGCTGGCTGCATTTTAGCAAAGTCCTGCCGTGTGTTAATGTAATTGACTGTCCCAAGGTTTTGTAGTGATTTTGTTCCTTTCAGTGATTACAAGGGAAAGAGATTGCGCTCCGACGATTTTAATGACATAATCAGTCACGTGATTCACCACGTCGCCCAAGACAAATTAAATGACAGAAGGTCGAATTGAATTACTTTGTTTTTTGTGTGCGTTTGGTGAAAGGCACGCACCATTTTGTCGCCATGCATTTTTTTTTTTTTTTTTTTTTTTTTATTATTATTATTTTTCTTTTGTTCAAACAAATAGTCAAAAGCACCCTGAGCCACGACCAATTGTTTGGTTAGTGTTGTAATGTACAATCCTCCTTTTAAAAATGCTTTTAAGTTTGACCTTAACGCAGTAGGAATTGTGCACGGACAAGGAGTGTCTTCCCGAATAAAAGATAGTAGATTATTCTTATCCGGACTTTGAAAGACCTTTGGATTTAGTTATTGTAATACAATTTTGTGGTTATTTTGGAAAAGAAAATCGCATTACTGATAGGCAGGTAGCGCGTTACCTCTGTACAGTTAACTTATTTATTCTATTTTTATTTATTTATTATTTTTTTTTGAATGGACTGTCATAGGTGTATCATTTTAAAGCCCCAGCTCAACATTGGTCAGAAGAAAAACATAAAAGTTCACAGATTTGCATATACCTCACATGGTATAAAGATCAAGAAGGAAGAAAACTGTCCTTGACATATTTCTGCCTGAAGTGTTGTCGTTTTTAAGTAATAAATTAAATAAGATCTAAAATTAGTTTTCGTCTCAGTGAGACGAAAACTCTGCCTATAGGAATGCGTACAAAAATGCTGAATGCATTTTTACCGTTTTCTCGCAAATGAAACAACAAAATGAACTGACATTTTCACAGGTTCGTTTTATTACAAATATCTTGATTTGTACAGATAATGGAAGCATTTACGGTCACTGTACCAATGTCAAGCTAGGGCTATGTGCGACATTGGTAAGACTGAACATAAATGTTCACAAAATGTGCAAATAACTTAAATGATATAAAGATGGTCATGATCTAAAACGTCCCCTGAAATACATATGCTTGAAATTGTAGTTTTTGGAGTAACGAGTAAACCAATTAGTTTCGATACCGATAGAAAAACAGGGAATGTGGGTTTTCACTATGTTGCTTTTCGCGTGGCTCCATGACTGGTTTGTTTGGTCACATAAAGTGTGGACAGCAGCGCAATCCACTGGGGAGCGGGACTTAGGCACGAGACCACCCCCCACACAAATTTCCAGTCCCCCAATCCCCGGTGCCCCAATCAGGAATTAATTTTAAAATATGGCCCCACGCCCCCCGCCCCCAACCCCAACTTAAAAAAAAACCAACACTCTCTCCCGTGCCTCCTGTGAAAAAAAAATAAGGGCTACGCCGCTGAGTGTGGATTCTTGTCTCTGTGAAGATTACCAATGATGCCCTTGTGCTTCCGTATGCATCCCCTGCCTTTCACTTCTGTGGACCCCGGTTCGAATCCTGGACTGGAGCCTTGCATGTGGGTTTGAGTTTTCAGTCCCTACCTGATTGCGTGGGTTTTCCCCTATTCGGGGTTTTCCTGCCACATCTAAAACTGACATCTCTTCATCATCTTCTCTACACAGGTATCCTCGGGCCTCCGGGTAACCGTGCTAGTCAATATTGAGGGTCCCTTGGTTTCATTACCAGAAATATATTTACAATAAAGAAAATTAAAAAAACAGCTTTGAATATAGTGTTTTATTAGATATGATTGAGAGAAACAAGATACTCAAAACCATTGAACTATAATATTCTTTACAAACTGACGTCCCTCTTGAACAAACCTATTACTATACAAATCGACGTACTATGACAAGCAGTCCAACCGTGTGCATTTAATGTCCACATCCCAAATCATAACCATCATCCGTAAAATTATTACATTATTTTCCCGTAAGATGACCTACTTATCACTCGCTGTGGCATACTAAACCACCCTACCCCTAGTTTCCCACCTTCCCTCAGGTTTAACACGAGCTTATAAACGATGTCTACACGTAGCCTCGCCGCAACGCGCCAGCCTGTCTGCTTGTCCCGGCCTTACCCGATTATGAAGATACCCGTAACTCCGTACAGAAGACGGCGAGATGCTATATTCACACATTCTGATGCGGCAATTGACTAGTCATGCTGTGTAAATAACAGTTGTGCTCATCACAGTTGTGTTGCCTGACATTATGAAAGCCTGCTCGTTTTAGAAGGAATCGGTACTGGCAGCCTCGTTTGAAATAAACTACGAAACCCGGTTAGCCTATAACAAATTCAAGCTTCCCAAAACTCAATTCTGAGCATTCGTCGAGTCTACATATAGCCATAAACATGTACTGTACCGTTTATGGAGCATCCTGGGAGTGCAGACTTTTATTTTATTTTTTCCCTCTCTCTTAAAGTACCCAAACCGTCCCCATTTTTTTACAAAAACACCACCGCCACGATATTCTTGCGCAATATGCGTCTTTGACGTAAACCTTTAGGAAATAACTGCGGTCTTATTCCTCCCCATTGTCATTTTCGTTACCACTTATTTACTATACCATGCCCGATATGTGACAGAGGGAGCCCACCCCCACCCCCAAATGTTCCCATTCTCTAACACACTATTCCCCTCTTGTACAGAAGCACGCCCCCCCCCGTAAAATCCTCAAAAGAATTCCTGAGATTCCCAGAACACAATGAAGACACAATAGGACACCCTGCCACATATCGAGCACCAAATTTGATTTGGATTGGTAAGATTTCACTTTCCTTTCGGCAGAACTTCAGTGTCAGAAATATCTTTACAAATTATTTTGGCAAACCCCCTCAGAGAATCATGGATCCGCCCGTGGTGGAAGAAATACCAAAGTACTTCATACCACGCTGAAGTCTGGTTCCCTATTACATGGCTTTTAATATACACAGATGAGATGAGACTGTTTCCTTTGTTTATTCTGAGTTAATCTTGGGCTTGGGAAGTGATAATTCGCAAATATTTTAATGTATGATTATTTTTACCAAGGATATTAACAACAATATTGAGTTTTGAGTTATTTCAGTCTCACCGCATCGGACGGACATCACCGAATTCTGATAAAACATGCATAGTGAAGCGCCTGGGCTAACACACCGATCCCTAATGACGTATACATTCATGACACATGTATTACAATACTTATTAATATCGCATCCGACTGTGTGAACGCATTTATAGCGATATCCATACAATGGATCCGGAGGGGCTGAACTGATGAAAGAGGAAACCAGACAAACTCTCGTATGCCGGAGTAAGTAAACACCGTGAATTGTTGCCTAGACACCCCACAGCTGAAACGCAACGCCCGCGCAAAGGAAGAGAGAGATAGGGTGGGAGAGAAGACGAAAAAATCGTTACAGCCGCTGTGAGATACAGAATTCAATATCTTGTAACCGGACCAGCGTGATTTTGTTTTCCAGCGATGTAAAAGGGCATGTATCGGCGGGTCGATAATTATGAAATTATGTGTGGCATTAAATAGGTTTGGGGTAGAATTGCTCTTGTAATATGTCACGCTGTTGATGTTGGCTAACTTGTTATTAAGCCATCCTTGAAAAATATGTTGGAGGCGAACATTATTACTTTCCGACGAGAGCAAGACATTGGTGAGAACTTAAAGGTATGGCTCGGGGGATTTGGGAAGAGTGCGATCTCATAATTGTCAAGAAACATAACCAAACGCATTATATTCGGAAATTGCATACTAAGTTACTACTATGCTATGTAAACGCTCGGATAGTGACTTCATTTGCACTTTTCAATTAAATTCAAAGCAATTCAACTGAACATGTTTATTAAAAAAAATTGTCATTTGCCGTATATTTTAGATTTTCTTGAAGATCAAGGACTCTTTAAGCCGAATTGTTATTTGTGTAGCTAGATAAGGTATAGGTATATTGTGAAACCCAGAAGTACAAGTTTGTGGCTTCATACATGACGTCAGACTCATTTCGCAATAGACCTTTATCATGCTGCCACCATCTTGGTCATGTTCCCTGTATCCAATAACAGTAATATATATTAATATTCATTGCACAAAAAGGAACCAGACTATTTGCCCTTCCAGCCTCGGTTTGGTTACCTTGGTTTGAATGGGAGAAAATCAAGATGGCCGCACCATGATAAAGGTCTATATCCATCTACGGATTCCTGTTTCATCAAAGAAATTCAACATTATGAGAGCCGGGAAGGGACAGTGGTAAGAATACCAAAAATATACAGGCGTTAATCCATTCTCATGGTTTAGTAATCTGTTGGAACGAATGAGCAATTCGTTTGAACGAACTGGTAATCAAGTTTTTCAAATTTTTATATCAGAATTATTGGATAAGAAAGCAATGTTAACTGTTCTTTTCAATTAACATTGCCTCTTTATCCAATCATACTGATAAAGATTGACAAACTTATCAATACGGACATCATAAGAACAACTACTCCCGTTTCCCTCCGATATCATGAATATATTGTTGTGGATGGATCGTACGCAGGCATGTGTAGCGCCCTTTTGGCTATTTCGTTCGAACGGATTGCTAATTCGTTCGAACTGATTATTAAATCGTTTAAAAGGATTACCATTTTGTTCGAACGGTTTACCAAACCATGCGGACGGATTAGCCCCTGTATTTTTTTCTTACCACAGTCCCTTTCCGGGCTTAATACAGACGTGGTAAACGAGTAGCAAAACTTATTGGACATCGGCTGCAACGGCAACGCAAAACTATTGGACTGAACAATCCGGCAATAGGCTAACCGCTATCAAAAGCCGTTAATTCGGACGCGATCGTGTAAAATCATGACTGTGACCCGTTCACTCGATCCTCCTTAACTTGCTCACAAATTTGGTTTACATTGTCCTGGATGCTGTTGATATTAGACTGCGCCTATTTGAATGTCTGGGACGAAGTTCATCCCACCACTAATGAGTTTTACGTGTGCCAGAATCTGTTTCTTTAAATACTTCAACTAAACATATTTGGTTAATAGGCTATACAAATTGTATCATATTATTGTTAAGAACTGGACAGTTAGCAATGAATGAATTTGTAAAAAACAAATCAACGAAGAAAACCTGAGAATAAGACTAACTTCTTCTTTTTTATTAGTGTCAGTCTGAAAGCTTACTGGTTATGAAGTTCATACTAGTATCGATCGTCCGTAGAAATATTTCTGTCTGAAATACTGTCAAAGTCTAGGAAATAGAATTTGAAGACCCCAATTTTAATTTCGATTGTAACAATCGAATTGAGGACAATGTGTCTACATCCTGAAAAGTGTGCACTGTTTCTCACTACTTTCTCCTGACCCGTATACGACGGATTGAGCCAAATATTTCACAGGTTTGTTTTTTTCATGTATATGTTGAATCTAACAAAGTAAGAACACTGCACTACCAGCATTAACCGTACTACAATTTACCTTTAATGTCTTACTTACATTGTGGTTAATATTGTCCATTAGTTTGCGCTTAGTAATTACATTCCTATCTGTGCGCATTTTCAACTATGTTGAGCGTTAACATTGTCATGCACAGAGTGCCTAACAGCTGCAGTCATTTCGGATAACTAATAAAGACATTAATATGGATTATGAGTCAAGGGAAAAAAATCCGTTAAAAGAATTAACCAGCCACTCTAATATGTAACATGACAGAGTTCATTTTAATTCAAATCTAATTAAGCGCTAGTTTATTACCCTTTAATCATTGGCCTGCATACAATCAGGAGTTGACGCACTAATTAAATTTTCAGTTCGGCCAATGCCTTAGTTTTGTTGACTCATGATGTTTACAAACTAAAGTCTGCTTCCCATGGGCCGCTTAATCATTATCAACAGCTCTATTACATATTTATGTTAAAAAAAAACACAACTTATTTACGTACATTTTATTTGTTTATCATATAATAAGTATATTTTTTTCTACATGTATTTACTTTTTCTTCTTTTCATTTGTTTGTTTATTTATTTTTATATTTTTTGTTCAATTATCTACGTATTTTCTCCTTTTTTTTCATTCATTTATTTATTATTATCATTTCTTCCCATTTTATTCTTTTTTCTTCGTCTTCTTTTCACTTATTCATCTTGTTGTTTTCATTTATTTACTTCTTTTCTCTTTTTTTCATTTATCTATTTATGTATTACTTTTTACCTGTAGTTTAATACTGACCAATGTCATGGTTTGGCCATCTTTGCCATTCTACTAATAAACATAATTTAACAACATTGGGAAAAATAGTAAGTTCCCTTGATTTGAAATGTGAATTGGAAATGTGTACACTTCATGCACTTATTTAATAATTCATTTATGTCCATATTCACAATAACAAAAGACAGAAGCATTGGACCCCCCCCCCAAGAAAAAAAAGTAACTCGTAGGCTACGATACAAACAAGAAGTATTTGTGAATTGTTAATGATAATGAAAAATAGTGCAGTAGAATGTTGTAAGGAGGCTGTTCAATTAAACCGAGGCTTGTGGGGAACAACCATATGCATTATACAAAATCAATTCACAAAGACAAAATAAAACGGACTAGAGAGCATGAACTATGTAATGGACTTCTTTTAAACAACTACTGCCAAAGGATAAGGACAGAATTAAAACAGCTAGAAACAACAACAACAACAACAGTAACAACAACAACTACAACAACAACAACAACAACAACAACAACAACAACAACAACAACAACAACAACAACAACAACAACAACAACAACAACAACAACAACAACAACAACAACAACAACAACAACAACAACAACGACGACAACAACAACAACAACAACAACAACAACAACGACGACGACACCACCACCACCACCACCAACAACAACAACAACAAAGGAAAGAAATCTGAAGACGAGCCGTGGAGCCGGGAGAGAAAGCTAAGCTACAACATGAGGGAGTAGGACTCTTTTGAACGCGAGTTTGCTGAAGGCTAATCTTTGATTTGGTCGTCGATGGCGTTCCACAGATTAGGACCGTAAAAGCAAAGTGTGTACATAGAAAGAAAGGTGCGAGTGATCTTGAAAGAGATATAAAGATTACGACGAGATCTGGTAAATAATAAGAATAGCCGTGGATTGCTCCAGTGGAGGTGAAACAAGAATTTAAGGCAGTGGGAAGAAGATTAGGAAACTATTTGTACATGAAGATGCCAGTATGAAGTTTGTTGATATCCAACTAAGGGAGAAGTGTGTTCACGAGGATGCGGGGAGGTGAAAAAATCTAATAGCCCGTTTTTAAATAGTCAAAGAGTTAAAGAGATAAGCCTTCTGTTGCTTGATCTGGCCAAGACGGTATTACAAAAATTAAGATAACGAAGAATAAGTGTGTTAAAAAGTAAGATCAGAGACGTAGAAGAAAGAAAGTAACGTAACTTTGAAAGTACCCTAGTATTACGCGAGGTAATTTGACAATACTATACACTTAATTATGGACTGGCAATGAGGGAACTAGTGCACGTCTATGCAACCCGAGGGCCTGTGAGTGACCAGGAGAGGGTCCTATTTAAAATAGGACTTAGGACCCTCTCCTGGTCACTCGCAGGCCCGAGGGGTGCATAGACGTGCACTATTGCCAAAATAATGCCAGTCCATATGTGTTTTGTAAAACACCTCAGTTAATGTCGGTTAGAAGAGTAAATCGCGTTTTTTGGCCGGAGATTCTTCTGCGATCCGCAGACGCCGCCATTTTCGTTCTCTTGAGGGTGCTATTTACCAGTCAATAGTTTGTTTTTGTTTTTTTTTTGTTTTTTTTTTTGGGGGGGGTTGAAACTATTTTCCGCTTTGCGAACTATTTCCCCCAAATGAAGCGCGCGCAGTGCCAGTTGTGCAGATTTCATGCACTAGGCTATATTAGTTCACACGCGACCGTGTTTCAGCCAATCAGGATAAAGAACCAGGGAAAGGTGTGTTATAAAAGGAATTATAACACACCTCTCCCTGGTTCTTTATCCTGATTGGCTGAAACACGGTCACTTGGGGTGAACTAATATAGCCTAGTGCATGAAATCTGCACCAAACGCACCGCACGCGCTTCATTTAGGGGAAATAGTTCACAAAGCGGGAAATAGTTTCAAAAACCCCAAAACTATTGACTGGTAAAGAGCACCCTCGACGGCGTCTGCAGATGGAGAAGAATTTCCGGCCAAGAAACCGCGATTTACTTTTCTAACCGACATTTTGGATTGAGGTGTGTTATAAAACACATATGGACTGGCATTATTCGGGCAATAGTGCACGTCTACGAACCCCTCGGGCCTGTGAGTGACCAGGAGAGGGTCCTATTTCCCTTGGCTTTCGGCCTCGGGAAATAGGACCCTCTCCTGGTCATTCACAGGCCCTCGGGTTGCATAGACGTGCGCTATTTCCCTCGTTGCCAGTCCATATGTGTGTAATATGCTCAGTCCACGAAAGTTTATGGCCAAAAATTACTCCAAGAAACAGTGATGAGAACACCACACTAACGGGAATAGTTTCAATTTTTACAGGATGCAATTGGTTGGTGACAGGAGAAGTAGACTTGCTGAAGAAGATAGCATTTGTCTTGGTGTGGTTTAAAGACAGCTTGGATACCTGAAGAAGTTCAGAATAAATTGAGATAATCAATAAGAATACCACAGTTCGGACTATATTATGAACAATAGTCGTCAGCAAATGAAGTAAAATGATAGCGGAAAAGAGGAACAGTGTAGCTCACTGAGACATAACACTGGAGGAGAAGTGGGCCAATAATAAAACAATAACTCCACAGAGAAGAGAAAGACGACCTGAGTCACAGTTCATCACTGAAGTAAACTGCCGCATGTTTTGAAGATAATCTCGGAACCACTGAAGAGTATTAACTCCTGTTATACCCTATAATGAGATGTGAGGGTTTGAATGGTGGAGACACAATAAGGAAGAGTTTGAACAACTCTTTTGAAGAGGTGGTGGCTCTGAGAAGAGCCGTTGGTTTTCTCAACGTTTCGGGACAGTATGCTCTATTTCCTGACGAAGGATAGAGCATACTGTCCGAAATGTTGAGAAAACCAACGGTTCTTCTCAGAGCTACCACCTCTATAAAAGAGTTGTTACATGGTGTCACCGCAAACTCCTCCTTGTGTACCATAAAATGTTAAGCTTGGAGCGAAGAAAGGGATGGCTGGTGGTGTCAAAAGCTTTTCATAAATCAATAAACACACCGACGGCATAAAGTTTCTTGCAGAGCGAATTATTCTGTAACATTATCAATAACTTGGATGAGATGAAGCGATGAAGTGTTTACTGCGAAAGCCATATTGATTTTCAGAGAGAAGATGAAAATGAGAAGTAAATCTGAAGAGGCGGCCGTAGACCAGTCTCTTAAGATTTTTTTGTTGAGAAACACAGAGAATAGAAATAGGTCTGTAATTGACGATGTTATGAGCGTCACCTAATTTGAAGGCAGGGATAACTTCAGGAATTTCAAGATAAGAAGGAACAAAGGAACACAGCCTGTAGAAAAGGAAATATCAAAGACGTGAGCAAGAGTTTCGGCAATAAAGGGAATAACAGGTTTAGTAACACTCAAACTAATACCATCAAATCCACAGCCAGCGCTGGTTTTAAGTTCCTTGCCAACACGGATAATTTCTTGAGAACAAGTAGGTGTGAGGAAAAGGGGAAAAGAATTTGGACTGTTACGTTAGATAGATGTTAATCTTTGCATCAGGGGTATGAATATAAATTTCAATTTGCCTTACACCGATGTGTGATAAGCACTGTATACTCAGTGCTTTCGAGTCCTGTGGGGAAAAACCACAGGCAACTCGGGTGGGATTCGAACCCACGACTCCCGCATGACTAGAGCAGATGTCTTAACCACTAGACCAGACGAGGGGCCAGTTCGAACGCAGTCTTATTAATTTGGACTGTGTAAATATTTTTGAGAAGTAAGTGTTGGCAGATGGGACTGTGTTAGTTAGTTAGTTGAAGAGCCTAAGTAACGAATTAACATGGAACCAGAGACAGATGAGATCGTCATGGTCTTAACACAGGCTTAGTCTTGGGTTACGGGCCCGGATACGTCATCAATTTTGGAGTAGCTTGCATCTTGCAAGGCGCTTCATTACAGCAAACCATGATCAAACAGAGCCCGAGGCGGACTTTGTTTCTCCCAAACGACATCGCAAAAAACGGGTTCTCTGACCCCTTTTCCCTTGGGAAAAAAATCATTGGAAACCAGAATTGTGCAGATAAATAATAATAAAAGATAGAATAAAATAAATAAAAACATTTACATTCAAGTTTAAATAAAACACTTTCCAAGAAAGACCCCCAAATAAGGTGATACAAAGGAAACAAAAGACAGACGAAGTTTTGAACCCGTAACCGTGCGGCACGCCAGTGGCACGCCAGTGGCACGCCAGTGGCACGACTGTCAACGTACGCTACTAATGCAGCTCGAGCAAATAGGGTTATCATGACTTTACATACTTGTACAGTTCGTGTAAATAGTGGGAAACACAAACATACAACGCATGCGCAAAAAAACTA
The DNA here is from genome assembly GCA_911728455.2 of Marthasterias glacialis. NCBI lineage: Eukaryota > Metazoa > Echinodermata > Asteroidea > Forcipulatida > Asteriidae > Marthasterias > Marthasterias glacialis. The sequence continues at coordinate 23,716,482 of OU452222.1, read as the reverse complement.
CTATCCCTTGTCTTTTTCTTCTCTCCCCCCCCCCCTTCTTTTTGGGGGAGGCCAAAGCCTGAGCAAAGGAGAAGTTTTGTTTCTGTTATCTATTATATGGTTTTACATGCTAGGTTTGTGAAAAGGTTAAACACACCACAAGAAACAACTTTGCTTCGTTGCATTTATCTTATCTCTAACGATGGACCAATCCAATCAAATGACATTTTTCCCCCCTGCAAGTTCACTGACCATGATAAATTGTGAAAAAAAAAACTAAACAAATACTATCGTTATTATTGGAGCACTGCAGTGTATAAATAAAACAAATGTCCAATCAGCGCACGTACAATTTTCACACGTCACATATTGTTTTAATAATGCATGATAATCCTGAGTGCACTTAAGGTGTAAATGTTCTACCCACAGGCGGCAATTTCTTGCTTCTTTGAATAGAGCAGGGAGGGGAATATAAGAACCATTTTTAAAGGGAACCCTGCCAGAACATTCTCACGACTGTCGGGCTTGAAAGGCACTTTTGAATTAGAAGTAAGAGTGGTACACAATGTTCTGTACATTCACAAGTCAAATCGTTTGTTGGAAACAACTTTACAAATTTCTTCTTACTCCGAAGCGGGTAAAAAAAAAAAATAATAATAATAATAATATAAAAAAAAACATGGTTAACAATGTTCACTCAGTATTAACCGTGAAGAGCCATTTTATTTATTAATTTGTTATTTCATTATTCTTTTTTTATTGTTTATTTATTTAGTTACTTATTATCGTTGTTATTATTATTGTTATTATTATTTTACTTTTTAAATACATTAATTTTATTTTATTTATTTAGTTATTTAGTTACTTGTTTAATAATATTATTAGTAGTAGTAGTAGTTTTATTAGTATTAGTATTAGTATTAGTATTATTATTTTATTTGACCAATACAACGTAAAATGTACAAAGAGCAAATCACAAGAAAGTAATACAACAAAACCAAATGAAAGTTAACGATATAGCACAGCAACCAAAAAGGACTACAGCAAACTAAAACAGAAAACAAAAAATGACAAACTATAAACGAAAATAATGAAATGACAAAAATAGCAAAATAAAAAAAAATTAAAAAAAAAAACACTGCGAGTGGGTGAGTGAAAATGCTTAAGTACGAACAGGCATATGACGAAATGTACAAGAGATTCTGGATGGCGAGTGTTGATAAAAACGTTGTCACTGATGACTTCACATACATACACCATACATTTAACAAAAACAAATGAGCATAACAACTAGTCTTATCGTCAATAATATTAAGTCCTCGTGTGGATGCATTTACACACATGTTTAGATGTATAAGGAACTGCTTGATGTGAAAGGGAATTCACTGGTAACCACCCCATCCCACAATGGCTGCGATTTAACCCCCAACAACATAGAAGTGGAATTTTTTGGATTATCGCCTCAGCCATTGTGATATGTGTTTGCACGGAGATAAAACAGCAACGGGTGGCAAAAGTTTAGTCTATGACGTCAGCGAGAAGCGCATTGCCCTTTGTTTATTACGATATATATTTTTTTTAAGAATATTCATTTCCATTCACTCATTTCCGATTAAAACACCATACACGAAACCTGGTTTATGTTTGTCGTGGGCGGTGCATGGCTCCTCGCGGCAATCAAAATAAACAGTGGTGATTTTGGTGGTCTTCATGTGCAATCTCCATAACAAAAAGTGTTTATTATTTTCTGACAAAAGTAGTTGTCTGACATTTGTTATCAGAACGGTGCCATTTTTGATTCGGTATTTACCATATCATCCCTGCACTTCGTCTCAATGTATGTGCTGATAATTTTTTGCAAGTTTTCTCTATAAACTTGATTGTAAATGAGTGATGTTTGAAGCTTTGCATGGTGTAAGAAAGTAAGAATAAACTATTGCTAGTAAGGTTGCGGGTACGACCATGTTTGTACCAACAAGTTTACTAGCAATAGTTTTAAACTATAATAATATTCTTACTTGATTGTAAATGTTTTTCATGATTTTTTTCTTTACATACCAGGATTCCAAGGACTGTTTTTTAAGGAGAAGGGGTCTGAAAACTTGTTGTGGGGAAAGAACACATTCGTCCCGGCTGCCCCCACACACGCACGCACAGGTAGTTCAAATGTCATTCACGTTTGTTTGAAAGTAAAGTGGAGGGTCGTGGCTGAGCGCTCTAGATCAACGGACTCAAGTTCTGGTGTTTTCGGCAGCAGAGCGTGTGTTCGAATCCCGGTCACGGCACTTGTGTCCTCGAGCAAGATACGTTACCATAATTGCTTTGTGCTTCGGATGGGACATTAAAAGCCAACGTCCCGGCGTGTACTGGGATTAGTAGTGAAAAGAACCTAGAACACTTATCGTGGAAGAGTAGTGGAATTACCCCAGTGTTTCTGGTTCACATAGCAAGCACACTTGTTGACAGGTTTCCTCAGGCTTGAGAGCTACAGTGATTAAGTTCACTTATGAGGTATCCTTGGTTTCATTGCCAGAAATATAAGTGATGATAATAATAACAAGAAAATGACCTTACTGCGTTCAAACCACTCCACTGTTCGCAAAGTGTCAATGTCTTCCACGTCTTGATATTAAGATTTAGACAAATTGTGACTAGGAAGCTACCACTTGCATTCACACTGTGCTAAGGATGTGTTAAGTCTGATATCAAGGTCAAGAAGATATGGTGTATGAACTACCACTTCTGTATTTATACCATTACAATATCCTTGTTGGAGACCTGGCTAAGATAAGATAAGACAACTGCGACTAGACTACTCACCATTCATAACTAGTTCGTAGAGTTTGTATATATGCCTCTCACGTATGCTCATAAAAACTACGACACTGGCGATCAAAAATGCACCGCATTATCCTTTTTAGGATGTTAACTGCTCTTATAAGTACCACTCCCAAAACAAAACAATTGAGTGTGTTACATACAGTGCAGTCAGCAACGATTGATTCTACACAGAGAGCGTGGCAATATAATATCGGTTCCCAGATAAAAAAGGGTACGGATTGACATTTTTCATCAGCTTCAGTGAAGGTACATTACATCAACAGGCCGCTTTAAATCATCTGTGCTGGAAAACAGCCTCTACTCACATCACCAAATGACATCAATTCCATAAAAGCATTCCATACCCCCCAAGAGCACTCCTGGGAAAATATTTGAATCAAAGATTTGAATAATGGATTTTTATATCGCACAAAATCTTAAAAGACCGTCCAAACTCATGAACGGAATTCAATGTCCGCCTTTTCAAGTCAGTGCCATTTTATTTGACATGTGTTTTGCACACGCTCGCCCCCACACAAGATTAATGCAGCAAACATTGTACATTGATTACCTGAGAGTCATTATAATTTCTAACGTCGTAGAGTTTCCTTTTCCCTGCTCACAAGATCAAATCCCATCGGCAGACAAATAAAGCATTCACTCTCCAATTGATTGATGCACGCACGCCAATGCATTATCAGCCCTGGGTATAATTGTCACAAACTACAGTTCATGACAAGAATAATGGCGCACTTTTCCTTTCAACTTTGCAATCAACTGAGAAGTTTTTTTTTTTTTTTTTTTTTTTTTTTTTTTACCCGCGCACGTGGGTTCAATTCAGTAAAGATCCCGTTCAGATCTTGTTGAATGCATTGTAAATCCCAGAGTGTTTCCTTTATTTTATTTTATTACTTTTTTTTTAATTCTTTCCTGTTTTTATCTGAATCGGGGACTGTAATTCTTACAAGACGTTGTTCGTACATTTAAATTGCAGCGTATGCTTATTTCCAATGTCAAAACGTCTTGAAGTACCTTTGCAGAAGGGGCTTTCAGTTTCCATTTCCTTTATTAATTTTGGATGCGAAGCCAAGGATTCCCCAAAAAGCGAACTTACTAGCCGAGAACCTCACAGAGAAAAGACAAGAACAAAAATCAGTCTTAGATGTGGGAGGAAAACCCCAGAGAAATATTTCACAGAGATAACCCACACAATCAGGTAGGAACTGAAAACCCAATCCACCTAGTGCCCCCGGTGGGATTCGAACCAAGATCCTGGAGGTGGACGGCGAGGAAGGATACCACTACGCCAACCCGACCACCCAGTTGAGGAAAGGATACCGTTGATGGTCTGGGTAGTCCTCAGCGGGTGTTTTCGTGCTCGACATTCTTATTTATTGAATTTTGATGGAGTGGAACAATAGGACCAAATTGCAAAATAACTACATTGTTTGCGATGCGTTCACGTCTAGACATGGCCGCGTCCAGATATGGCCAAGGCCAAACCAGACATTCCATGCAACGTTGCAAATCTTAGTTAAAGGTAAAATATGCAATTGGTAAATCTGATGGTGCAGTGTTCTTGCTTTGTTTGATTCAATATATACACGGACAAACAAAGCTGTGAAAATTAGGGCAGAATCCGTCGTCCGAGTCAGGAAAAAAAGGATGAAAATCATGCACACCATGCCATTAATTTCGATTGTTACAACCAACACTAAAATCAGGGTCTACAAATTCTATTTTCTCAACTTTGACAGTATTTCATATAGACCTATTTCTACGGAAAATGGGTACTGGTATGAGCTTTATAAGCAGTAAAGCTTTCAGACTAAAACAAATAAAACCCATTTTGGGTGAATACCATTCCTGTTTTTACCTTTAACGGTGCCTCGATATTAAATAATCATTCCATACGCACATGAAACTGAATAACTTATGTTATTTTAATTAAAACATACATTAGCCCTTACGACAACCACCTGGATTTCTTGTCTCAAAGCTGCCACGTCCGCAGCAGCATTTTAATTAATCCTTCATTATAACAGTGAGTTTCCTGGACGAAGGAAATCCGTAAATGGGCTTCGTAAAAGGGTCTTATTCACAGGGAGAGCCTGACTTATCGTCTCAGCCATTGTGATACGTGTTTGTTCGGAGATAAAACAACAACGGGTGGCAAAAGTTTAGTCCATGACGTCAGCGAGAAGCACATTGCCCTTTGTACGTTACGTTAGTTTTTAAAAGAACATTCGTGTCCATTCACTCATTTTCGATTAACACACCATACACGAAATCTTTTCACTCATTTTCGATTAACACACCATACACGAAACCTTATGTTTGTCGTGGCCAGTGCATGCTCCTCGCGGTAATCAAAAAAATAAATAAATAAATAAATAAATAAAAAAAAGACAGTGGTGATTTTGGTCGTCTGCATGTCTTCACAATCTTCTTAACATCAAAGTATTTTTTCTGACAGTAATAGTTGTCTGACTTTTGGCCCAAACAGTACCATTGTTAATTCGGTATTTACCATATCATTCCTGCACTTAGTCTCAATGTATGTGCTGATAATTTCTGTCGCTTCTCAATGCACGTTTGTTACGCACCATAAAGTTCGACATCGACAATTATGTCCGACGACAATTTTCAACCATCATGTCCGACCCATTGTGTCCGACGAACGACTCATTGTGTCGGCAGACATAAAGGGTAGGGCATAATGGTTCATCGGACACAATGGTTCGGACATAATGGTTTGTAGGACACTATGGGTCGGACATAATGTTTGTCGGACACAATGGGTCGGACATAGTGCTGCAACATTTTTTTGTCAGATGTAATGGTCCATGTCGGCCATAATCGTGCGTAACACAAGTAACACAACGGGACACAGTTCCATAATTAGAGGATAAACCATATTTCCGACGGACCCATTATATTTTTTTGTATTTTTTTATTTTGTATTTAATTTTTGTTTATAATGCCACTGTAATAGTGAAAAACATTTCGGTTTATTAACCGTAAAACAGCTAAATGAAAATCACAAGTCTTTATTGTCGACTTGCAGTAAGCACATAAATCATTGTTACACCCGTTGTATTTTAACAGTCCGATTCAGCTTTGTAGCTTTTCACCTGTCACGACCCTTCAAGATAAGCTACGGCAATCGTAGCAGGGTGTATATTGAAATCTAACACATGTATGCTCTCGTCATCTCACCCACAATTGCTCTCTCTCTAGTCTCACCGTAGCACCGGCCGACTCAATCGGACAACCATGTACAACACATCATGTCAGAACTTTGTCAATGTTAGTTTTATGTTTTGTCTAAGGAGGAAGTCCAATTTCCAGTATTTTAGTTATGCTTAAAGAATATCCATATGATAATCTCTAGATTAGCGGTTATTGTGATATCCTAAACATGATTCGTGCTCTAGCCGATTTAATCTTGAAAATAAGTTGATTCCAGCGAGCAAAATTTAAAAGAGATCGTTATTTTAGGACGAATAATATTAGTAAATCGCGTTTTTACCTTGTAGATGGATGGCTATAGAAATTTAGATTTTGAAACGATTATTCTGGCGAACCACGCTACGAGAAAATGTGTATGGCGGCCATGCCTGTTCTGCTGGTACCCAGACGTCAGCTATTATTATCAAAATGTCATTTCGCCTGCATTTTGTCTCTGTGTCGCAAGGCAGCAGGCTGATATTGAGAAGGCAGCGCGCGGAGTTTATTTATTACACAATATTTGTTTTATTATTTTATTTTTTAATTATTAGTCAGTATTCGTTGATGGATTTTCCCGTTCGATATCTCATGCGAAAGTTAATACCGTTGTTGTTCATCACATGCACACACAAAATACAAGTTCAACGTTTTGATTAATTTTCCTAGGTAAAAATCGGCTTGATCACGGATCATAATGTTTTTAACAGAATGCTTTATCTCACACAAAAACAAAAATGGTAGTGTTGATGACAAAGAAACACGACAAAAAAAAAGTAACACCAAAATTATTATCCTATTATTCCAAAATTTCTATGACAAACTTTCCAGGCTCGGCGAGGCATTATTATGCATGACATACGTAAAGATAATGAGATTGGACTGCCGAAAATGTGGTACATAGATTACTGTGCAACTTGGGAAAAATTAACGACGACGGTTGCGGATTTTAGGCGCTTTTTAAAGCTTAGATCAACAGTGCAAAGCATACAATATGACAATGGAATCCTTAGAAGCGTCAGGGTTGGGAAGAGAGTCCCATATACAGGGATATAAAGAACAAGACATCCACAAATGAAATTTGCAGCTTCACGTAACAATTTCGACGTGCACTGAGAGCAGTCTGTATCACGCGACCTTTTCAGACCAAAGCGCGGAAATTCAATTGGAAGGCTTGTTTATTTTCTAAGCATATTGAGGCATATCGTTTGTATTCACTGTGTACACCCATGACGGAAAGTCATGTAATTGGAATTGCCGATGCTACGTATCAATCGCCAGGATCTGAGGAGTCCGCCCAGCGTAGAGTGACGGGTCGTATCGCCTGACTACTCATAGAGTAAACACTGACACCGCTCTTCGATCTTCACCTCGGCGTGACGTCTTGAGAGAGTTCGTATTGCTTCTCCAGTTGAACCCTTGAACCCACAGCCTTGTTTCAGATGGAGGCTTTCACCGTGCTGCGTATAGCTTCCGAATGGAAACATGTATGCCGAAAGGGAGGCTCCAGGAAAACACAGACTGGTACCTTATTTATTTTGTTTACTACTAATCCAGTAAAACAACACTCGCTAAGACCTTCGAAACGCCAATACTGTGCGCCGAAAGTGAGATTTAGGGCCAAGTCACACGGGGCGAATTACGGGCAACCACTTCCGGGCAATCAGGACGACGAAAAAAACAGTCACATGTCAATTTCCACACAATTTTCTCGAGGACAGTAAGACACTAATAGAAAAACGTATAAGTGTATAACCGAAGTAAACTCCTTTTGAAAGCAGTGCAGTTGGTTGCCTCTAGGTTGCCTGTGAGAGTTGCCCTGTGTGACATGGCCCTATAGGCCATATAATGCCATGTCACATGAGGCAATTTTACAGGCAACCAATTCCAGGCAATATCTATGACAAAAAGGCATTCGCATTTCAATTTTCACCTGATTTTCTTGAGGATTGTAAGACATTTAAAAAAAAAAAAAATAACTCCTATGCCACCAAAGTGTTTCTTTTGCATGCGGTGCTGTTGGTTGCCTCCAAGTTGCCAGTAAAATTTGTCTCTGTGTGATAACGTCACTTAAGGCCGTACTGGTTGGCAAACACCATAGCGTTGTGCACTAGGCAGACGCTGTGCACTAGGCAGAGGCACAAACGCGTGTGCGTCTCGACACCACCAGCCCATAGATATAGAATATAAAGACTAGATCGGACGCGCGTACAATACGCAGGTTCTGACTGGGCGCCGCCATAAGTCACGTGAAAAAAGGCAAAACAATTAAACGCGCACTGCTCGCAACGTGACGAACGCTTCTTCGGCGGGGAGTGTGAAATTGTATCAGTTTTGCATTTGGTAACGAATTTTCGTCGTTTATTGCTCGTGGGTATTAGGATACAGCAGGGTGTTGTGGTGTCCTAACAAGAATATTGGGAGGATTGGGGATATATACCCCCCACTTTTTGGAGAGGGGAGATGTCCCATAGGATTACCCCAAGATTTTGCCAAGTGGTGAAAAAATGTGCTTATTATTTTTTTAATTCATAAAAAGTAAGCAAGTAATGATGAAAATAACTTGTTTCAAAATATTACGCACTCTTTACCATACCCAAGCTTTGTCTATAGACAAACAATGGCGTGCATGTTTTCTGTTCACACTGGCAGTTCATACCAAACTTTCCGCGAATCATCCCCCACTTTTCAACATAGATTTATGCCACTAAAATATACATCAGTCGAGCACTTGAAAAAGAAAACATATTACCTGTTTTCCATTCTTGCTTTCCCGAGCATGCGGAATTGATTGGTTTTTGTGTGTGTATTTTCTTTTTCTCCCAGCTCTTATTTTAACCGTCTCTGTGTTGTCCTCTTTCCGCTGTCCGTTTTTGTTAGTTGTTGCCTGTTTTATGATTTTGTTGTTGTGATATTGTTGCTGTGTGTTTGTATATGTGTTTGTTTGTTGGTTGGTTGGCCCTGATTGAATATCGTATCTTTATAAACGTTGTGAATTTAACAGAGTATGAAATAAATGTTTTCTTGAACTGTTTTGAAAACAAGGCTCTAAAATCTTATAACTTACTGTCGTGACTTTTGGGTCTCTTATAGGGCACTGCATAGTAGACCGCTGCACCATTTTAGCCTCAGTTTGACACTGCAAGTGCCTGGGTTTTAAAAGCTCATTCCAGTCTACTCAGCAACGGTTGGTCCATCTTTCTCTGTCTACCCTTCTGCCATTTCCTTAACAGTTCCCCAGAGGACAGTCTTGGATAGGCACTATCATTTTTTTTACGCTCATACCGTACCACAGAACTGGCTCAATTATCTTTTTCTGTGATCTGAATAAAGATACGTTTTTTTAGCGCGTTGCCTTTTTCACGTGACTTTTTACTGCGTCCATCATGAACCAAAACGTTTTGTGCACACGCAATGGTGCGCGTGCACGCGCGTCCGATCTAGTCTATATCTATGCATCAGCCCCACACAAAAAGGCGCGATCCTCCCTCATTTTGCCAACCAGTAGTGTTGTGCGCACGCGTGATGTGCAATTTACAAATTTAAGGGGAAAGGTCTATTAGCGGCTACGGCTACGGCTGCAGCCACTGCTAAGGGTGTTGCTAGGGATGTCCCATACTTCAACGCATGATGACGCGGCCATCCAGCCGTAGCCGCCAATTCGGACGCGGCCGTACAGTCTGGTCCTTTGCACCACACATGTCTATTGTCTCAGATGCATTGTTAAAGACTATAAAAGTAGCATTTGAAACTTTGTAAGGTGGAAATACAAAACTGAGTAATGTTTTGGATCACACCATGTACGCCTACATGAACAAAAAGAGTGTACTGATCGAAACGTCGAGTTGTTACACACCGTTCGTTTCCTTTCAGAATCACCGCGACTCACATATAGACTTTCATGGAAACGGTGTTTATATCTCAAACCTTGATCAAGCTATACATCAAAGTAATTTATCATTCCACAAAACCTTCATCACGCTGTCACATTTTTATTTATTATTTTTTTGCGCCGAAATTGGGGCTCTAATCAAATTGATGGTCGGGTTCCTTACCTATTCTATTTGACCTTACACAAAACTGCAGACGTTGTACACGATGTCGAGGCTTCACATTATGCCAATTTTGTGTGTGCCCAAATTGAGACTCATTAACTAGTTGACAGCGTGTGCACAAGATGTGTTTTAATTGCGAAACCCAAACAACGTCAAACTCTATAAAATAGCATATATTTTCAAACGTCCAAATGGAGATGGGGATACAAGTACTTTTATTTTATCTAAAGGCGGAAGTGGGTTGTGTGACTGTGGGTAGGCACACACGCAGTTGTGGGGACATTTATACAATAGAACAAAGGTCCCCCAACGTTTTTCTTTGTCAAACCCTGTCCCCACAAGGTAATTCAATAGAAAAGGGAATAATAGAACAACAATAGCGAGTCCGGCAACTGGGAGTTAAAGGGAGTCTGTGTGTGGGCTTGTGCTTTTAGTGACGTTCAAACCAATAACAAAGGGACAGTAGGTCCATGATTGCTACCACAAAGGAAAACAATGGGGACCACGTTTGTCAGGACAAATAGTTGAACGAAGGAGGGTCTACGATTGGGGGTCATTACACACCTGTGTTTGTGTGTAAAGCTTACCACCCCCTCCCCGCCCTACTGCCTCCCGCAGCTAATGTACTTAACGAGGATTATTCCAAGACAGTGTAAAGACAAAATGGTGTTCCTATAAAATAATTATGTGAAACAGCTCAACCCCAAGAAAAACGACCATTTGATACTATGAAGATACGAAAAGAACAAAAAGAAAAGGCAGATCTAAAATAAAGCCTAATTGAATCAACTCGGGGGCTGTTCGGAATCCATTTTCGGATAGTTAAAGTTATACACTATTAGTCACAGTGGTGACTTCGAAGCACCACTATATATAATTACAAATGGTGATCTCCTTATAGATTGACGGCGGTTCTGCAAACAACTGAGGGACATGGCTTCTTCCCACGGACTCTAGAACTGTGTAGATCTACTTGGCTTGTAGATCTTTATTGGGGTTAGCCACCGTGTTTCCCGTGGGGCTGATGAACCGAACGAGATGGTGGAATTTCAAACTGATGACTGAAGCCATATTTTATGCAGTCCGCAAACTGCCAAGAATTGCAGCACTCAGACAAAATAATGCCTGATGATGCCGTCAACACTTCCAAATTGTGATTTATTGCTTCACATATAGGCAAAACAAAAAGGCTCATAAATGGCATGGAATGAATATTTGTCTTTCTGTATTTCCTGTGTGGCAAACATTCACAACGAGAAGGTGATATTGGCAAATATTGAGCGAGGTGGTCACTGGAACTGGCGAGGTGAGCCGCTTCACATTTGAAGGGGCAGGGTAAACACTATAGCCAGCCATAATGCTTTAATCCTTCCCAGCTCAACACTGGTAAGAAAGAACAACACACATATTCACAGATTTACATATACTAAGTAATAAATGAAATCAAAATCCTCAATTAACTTTTGTCTCACGTGAGACCAGAAAAGCCTGCCTAAGAATACATACAAAAATGCTGAATGAATTTTTACCGTTTTCTCGTAATATGAAACAGCGAAATGAGCTGACATTTTCACAGGTTGTTTTTTTCTTATCTTAACCCTATCAGGACCGGGGGGGGCACAATGTGCCCCTCCTACCAAATTTTTTAATTAGGGGTTCAAATTATATCAAGTTTTTTAACAATGGAACATTTTCAACCTGCTAATTTCTTACTTTTCAGACCCCAAAAATGTTCAGATTTGTCAATCAAGCCTGATTATTTCTCCCTGGGCCCTTGGCGGCGGCCATTTTGATTTTTAAGTGAAAAAACGCAAAAAATATTTTTTTTCCCAAAAATGGGATAAATTAGTGAATTATTATGCCCCCTAAAGATATTTCAAGTGACTAAATTAGGTTCAAATTATATTTATCTTGTTAAAATGTACAAGTATGCCAAGTTTCAAAACATTCAGACAAAAAATACAGAAGTTATGGCAAAAACACGATTTTTGACCAAAAATGGGCAAAAAACAGTCAAAAACGCCCACTAGTGACGTTTTTTGAAATTTTGGGACGTCATCATGTAGAACTCGGTGAAATGAACATTTGTGGCAAGTTTCATCAAAATCGGTCGAACACTTTGGAAAATACGGAGGGGGGGCACTATGTGCCCCCCCCCGGTCCCCGTACAACCAAAAAAAGCCCGGTCCTGATAGGGTTAATTTGTGCAAAGATTGGAAGCATTTACAGGCATTTTACCAATGTTGAGCTGCGAGAAAACGTTTTAAAGATGCATTCATCATTTTTGTACGCTTTCCTAAAGGCAGAGTTTTCGTCTCACTGAGACGAAAACTAATTTTGGATCTTATTTAAAAACGGTAACACTTCAGGCAGAAATATTTCAAGGAAAGTTTTCTACCATCGTTATCTTCATACCATGTAAGGTATATGTACATCTGTGAACCTGATTTTCTTCTTACCAATGTTGAGCTGGGGCTTTAAGTAAGTAAACCGAGGCTGTAAAGATGACATGAAGATCTATTACCCTCTGTACGAATTGATGTCATGCAGAGTCGTTCCTTAATGAATAGGAAATCATACAGTTGGTGTGGCTTAAGAGAAAGCGTATGACACACTTTTACTCTCTCCGTAAAGTGTCAGGTCATCACGCTAAAGAAACACCCATGAATGACGCCATACATGTACAATGTCACGCCTCGTTAGGAAGTAACCTGGCTGGCGACACTTAAAAGTACAGCTTAATGCACGGGGAAAAAATAGGGCAGAAGTAACAATGGTAACAGCCTAAACTGAGAATAAATCAAATTACAGCGGTTAAAAGTGGAAATCATCTCGGAATTATTCCCCACTGTAACTCTAGAATTTCGACAAAATTGATGAATACAATTTTGAGAGGTTTTTTTTCGGTCGCACTGTTTAATCACTTTAGGGCCGTGGTGGATCAATACAAAGAAGACTATGTGAATGACCTCTTGCTTAGTCTTTGGCAACATTTTATAATCCACAGAAGGTCTAAAATAATTTGATAACCTTTGACAAAGGCCCGTTTCAGCAGATCTTCTTGTGCAATGAAAAGTCAAAAGAAAAACAAATCACAATACTCTTAGGACCTTCCGCAATAATAAAGTTTCGGTTCAAAACAAGTATAGCTTAAAGGCTTGTTTTGAATACAGAGATTTTGCAAGGACTTAAAATCAAGATGTCCGCCAAGTACTATAAAGTCATAAGAGAGAATATATACAGTAGTATATAACAGTAGTTTAGTTTACAATAGACACGCTTGTACACATTTCATCAAACGATAATATGAAACAAATTCTACAAAACACGGAACACTACAATTGCTTTGTCTTGGAGTGTATGCGCTGCAAATTAAAATTTTATGGACAAGTGTCTAACATCAGTGTCCTGGACATAATCATCTTTCATAAAATTTATCCTATTTATAAAGAAATACAATTTACTAATTTCAATTTAACTTTCTTACTTGCAGTCCTTGAAACAAAACTTTATAATTACCATGAATCATTGTGTCCGACAAATCGATTTTGATCTCTGTGTCGATCCATGACGTCCGAGCAATCGTTTCTGACAGAACATTAACCTCACCGTGTCGCGCAAACATTTACATGCAGATCAATATTGTCAGGGCCGTTTTGTCGAACACAATTGTTCGTTGGGCACAGTGCTGCATGTCGGGCATAATGAGCAAAATGAACGTAATGTCGTCTTTCATGATATTGTTTTGTATTGTACTATCTATAAACACTTCACTAAAAAAAAAAATCAGCAATTGTCGGTGAGCATCCATTAAAAAAAAAATGAAAAACACAAGAGAAGCTCTGTTTTCACTATGGGTCGTTGAATCTTGAATGCTGTTTGAGTGACAGTCAAGGACCCAGTGTTTTGGCGTCCCTCAATGCCGATAGCTTTCGCACTCCTAATGGATTGGTCAGCGACATCAGGCTGCGTAAATGGAGAAGATGGTTTCCAGCGTTGATTATCAATTTAGCATTAGGTTTACACTCAGGGGTCAACAAAATACACGGGAGGAAATCGCACGGCAATTGATAAAGAGAGGCAATTAAAGAGGAGCTAATGGGGAGAGAACAGGATTGGCAATTATCGAGAGAAAAAAGAGATTCATCTCAATCTGAAGTTCATACCAGTACCAATCTGCCAGAGAGAAAATAGTTCTGCTTCTGGCTGGAAGACCCCCAAATCACCCATGCTTGTTTCACTTTCAGTCGTTGAAACGAGCATTTACGTGATCGTGCGTTACGCATCATTATGGCCAACATGAAATACTATGTACGACGACAGTTTTTGAACCATTATGTGCGACCCAATGCGTCCGACGAACGATAATATCCGACCCATTGTGTCTGACGGACACAATGGGTCGGACCTAATGGTTTATCGGACACTATGGGTCGGACATAGTGGTTTGTCGGACACTGTTGGTCGGACGTAATTGTTTGTCGGTCATAATGCTCCATGTCGGGCATGTATTTTAAAACTACAGGACAAAAATGGCTCTTCTAAAAACCATTAGTGTGATACACCTTTAAGTTGATTCATGTTGTGGCAGTGAAAATAACTGTTGTGTCAAAACACACATCGAATACGTTATAGGTTTCGAGGGGTGAGCGAACTTGATAAGTGTGGATGGTAGAATAAGGGTCATTCCATGAAGGTGGGACACAATTTGTGAATTGTTTTCAATGTTATCATAATTTGTGAGAATAATATATTCATCAATCATCACATTTTATCTGGGGTTTTTGAAAGTATTTCAGAAAGATTCAAATCCTTCCCCCCGTCATCTTACCTGATATTTTTGCTAATATTCTAAAAAGAAATTCATGGTATAAAAATAGGGACACCATGCTTTTAACATATTTTTCAGGATTCTGGACGTAATAAACACATTTACAATGTTCAACAGAAACTTGATGCCAAATCCATAAAAAACCTTCTTACATAGGTACTAAAGTACACACGCCTAAAAAAAATAAGGATATATGTCACGATGTAACAGGGACACCAAATGTCACCCCTATATGGTGTCCCCGTTACATCAGTGCAGGCACTGTATCACATTTGTTTTAGTGAAGCAAAACCTCTTTATGATTCATGTGTGGTGTAATTTATACCATGTAAAGCAAGAATGACGAAGTAGACTAGTGAGGTGGTGAAAACGCTTCATATTATGTGGTAGCCATGTAACGGTGTCCGTAGTGTACCACCTTCATTGAATGACCCAAAAGCCTCGCACCAAAGCTGTTTAGTGTGATTAAGGTTTTATTTGAATTCGAGTTCCATTTGAAATTAATTGAAACCTTGTAAACCTTATGTTAAGTATTTTGTTTCATAGATATGACGTCTTGTGCTTGGAAGAAGGGCGTGGGCTCTTTTCGCCCGTCTTTCAGGCACGCAAAGTCCAATAACCGAAGGTCGTAAGCGATAAAATTGCCCCTGTCAAAAAAAAAAAAAAATACTTCAATAAAAATAAAATGAAACAATGGCATTACTGTTACATTTTTGTTGCCCCCCCCCAAAAAAAAAAAAACTTGTTTCCCATTGTTTAGAATTTAACTTTCCTGTGATGACTTACGAGTGGTAACAACCGAACAAACTTCTACGCTCACTTTTCTTGGAACAACATTTTACACATTAACTGCTAACGCCCTTTCTCTGGCAACTTTAGTTCCGTCCTTCTTAAGGGCTTTATGACGATGACTTTATGAATGTTAATCGATGCAAATGATGACCAAATGTGGTTTGAATTTAAATACAATACTTGTATTATTCAAGAGATTCCTTATATCAATTACACTGCTTTAGTTTTGCAATGACATTTGACAAGAGAGAATTTTGTATTATATCTTTCTGGTAATGAAACCAAGGGACCCTCAAAAGTGACTTGCACTGTTGCCCGTAGGCCTGACGATACCTGTGCAGAGAAGATTTAGAAGAAATGTCAGTTTTAGATGTGGGAGGAAAAAAAAATAGGGAAAACCCACGCAAACAGATAGGGACTTAAAGGCATTGCATACGTTTGGTAATGACTCTGAAAATTTTTGGCAATAAAAACTTACTTGGTAAGAAGTACAGCAGCTTTGGATAGTATAATGCATTTTGAGAAACGTTTCACTTCGAAGTACTGCAGTTATGGAGAAATATATCACTTTTTATCACCCAAAAATTTGAATCTGAGAAGCGTTATGGCCGTAACGCTTCTCAGAATGTGTATTCCAATGACGGATACTTCTTCTGCGTGAACACAACCGCTCCAGATTTTTGGTAATATCTCAAAAACGCTGCCACCTTTTGAAATGAAATTTACACAGGTTAGTTTTATGGTATATATCTACAATTATATAGCATTAAGGCAAACGTACGGTTCAAAAAACAAAAGGTATACTTTGCCTTTAAAACCCAATCCACATGCAAGGCTCCAGTCCGGGATTCCAACCGGTGTCCACAGAGGTGAAAGGCGGGGAAAGAAACCACTGAGCCAACCTGAATACCCGAGAGGGTTTGCAATTTTCTTAGTTTCAGGCGTGGGGCTATGTAGGACAAGGATGGCATATTGAAACGTCAATTTTTGTTTGAGGAAAGACACTCGCTGTCCTGACCAGCACCAAATCTGCCATTGATTTCATATTACGCGCTTCGTCGACATAAAAGCAGTTTAGTTAAGTGCACAATCCGAAGTCCGTTTGCGACTGGCGCAGGAATCGAACCCAACAGACTTTGCTACTGACCAACTCTAAGTCCAAGTCCAACTTTAAGTCCTTTTGAGACGGGTGTAATATAATCTCCAAAACAAGATCAAACTCTACCGGAAAGTTTGTAACACCAATAGGTGCAAGTATAGTACAATTCCATACTTACTGAAGAGAATGTTTTGTAGTGTTTTAAATGTTTTACCCTTCATACTTTGTTGATATATATCACCCCAATACATATGTATAAATATATATATATATATTTACAAATTTTTTCACCAGATTTATCAGAGCTCCTTCACAGAATTGTCCTTTTTGATACACTTATGAATATTTTCTTCTCTGTTATTACCTGTGATTTTTCTTATTTTTATTATTATTATTATTATTATTATTATTATTATTATTGTACTCATGTTCATGTACAATTCAATGTAATTTTGCCTCTGGCAACAAAATTGAATTTGACTAAACTATGAATAAAATGATTTTCTCTTGCGCGCTGCGTCGACTCATAAAAAAACACTTTACTTAAGTGCAGTCTGAGGTCCGTTTGTGACTCGCTGGGGAGTAAATCCCAATAGACTCGCCTGGTGAGTTCAACACATCAATCTCTGAAACACTCATTTATCCCAACTATGATACTCAGTGACACAGGGGTTTGTTTTCTCACAATCTGATAGTGTTGTAGTCAAGTGCTTTTCAGTCGAGTATCAAATAGTACATATAATACAGGCACTCGGCACACTCGGCACTCGGCACTCGGCACTCGGCACTCGGCACTCGGCACTCGGCTAGTACTCCCCCATAGTACATGTACTAGCCGAGTGACCGAGTGCCGAGTATTCTGATATCCGAGTACCAAGCACTGGGTCTCCAATACAGTCTCCAGTGCAATTACGAGTACTTCATGAAGATAAATACTGAAAATTGAGGTCTAAAAACAGTTATATGGCCTTATGTCACAGTGCAAGGTATATCAGACGTAATATTGCCCGATTCTCGTTTTAAGTCAAGTGGATGTTGTGTTTATCAACGGACATTTGTTTGCTGGGTAACTTCCCCTATGGGTCTCTATCTACTCCACTAGTCAATGAAACTGGACGAGTGTTTTCTCCAATAACTTAAACGTCACTACCTTCAACTTGTTTAATAGGTTCGGTAGAACTCGTGGACTGAGCTATCATACGGGCCATCCTCGTATGGATCCATGTAAGTACACGTTGATTGCCAACACATTAAACAGATCTGAACACGTTCGCTCAAAAACCAACCTCGCTTCCATTGTACACTATATCCACAATAATGTGTTAAAAAACAGCCCAGGGTCTTTCGCCTATTGCTCGAAACTCGCGGTTAGGATGATTCAATTTGAGGCCCAACGAGCCGTGTACCATTCTCAAATGACGGTTATGCCCGTCGGTCAGGACGGCAAACAAGAAATTCCAGTCGACTCTAGCGAGTAGGCAACCAGATGCATATCACTTGATACAAGAAGCATGCTGCCATCTGGTTGTACATAAAGCTCCCTTTACGTTAACCCGATTCAAGTCCAACATGTTCTCATAAGCAAGTCTAAAAGGAAAAGCCCCCGAGATATATGGAACAGTTTTGCCGGTTATCGAATAAAATAAATTAACAAATTTTAATCTGTAAAGCGCACTCTTGTATGTTGTTGAAACATCCAACTTGTTTTTTAGAAATATCTCCGTCTGATATGTTGTTACCATGGAGAGATTGGGTAAACTCTCTTTGTTGGAAGTGAATCATATGTAAGTATTGAAAAGCAAAACAGCGCCAAAAAAAAAAAAAACGCTCAAGAATTTTTTAATTATTTATTTATTTTATATGTATTTATAGGTTTGAAATCGTTGAGTGGTAATTCTTCGGAACTATCCGGTCTGACTGAACGTGTACTCCTTCAAAAACTAACTTAGCATTATCTCATTATTTTCCAAACGTCGTTGCAATCCTCCTGGTTTCGAGAGACTGCCCTTTCCCAATCACGATTGGAACTTTAAAGTCAGAAAAACGAATAACGGTTAACGTAAATGATAATCACGTCTACATTCTGAAGACGACTCAACCAGAAGATGGCGGGGGGGGGGGGCAGAGGGCAAGGGGCAAGGGGCAGGGGGCAGGCGGACCGGGGCCCCCGCTCAGAACCCATGAGATCGAAATGTACAATGGAATGGTTCGATAAATGAAATAGCCCCTCAAATTTTGTCTTTGCCCCCCTCCCCCATGAAAAGGTCTGGTTACGCCACTTCAGAGCGAGGGGAAAAGACATAAATGAGACTAAAATGACGTCAACGAAGTATGTATTATACAGTTTACGTCATCCAACTATGAAAAAATCCAGCGTTGCAGTGATGATGTACTCGCTTTAACATTTCTAGTTTTCTAGTTATTTTGACGGTATCTTTAGGCGGAGACACGGTTTCGTCAAAAATATACAAATATTTCAAAATTGAATTGCCCCGCGTGGTAAAAAAAAAATTAATAGAAAAAGAAAAAGAAAAAAAAGTGCACCATTTATCGAAAATAAGCTACAGGTGACCTGAAGGTATAGCCGCAGTCCCAAGAGACTACAGCAATCGTCGATGGAAGAGTTGGAATCGCGATGGATCAAGTATCATAATGAAACCGCCCTTAAGGTGTTTAGTTCTCCCTCGTGCTAAAAGCCGTTAATTCGCCGAATATATACGCGCTCTCCATTATGCAAACCACACAAGAAAAAAAAAGGAGGGAAAAAAAGACATCTCGCGCCATGCAACGAATCCGTGTTCAACAAGCTGGCGATACATTAGGTATTTTCAGACAAGGCTCGCGCGCGCCCGGGACGACAGGGAGACAAATAATGCAATAAACCCGTGCTTTTAACTCGATTTCGTTTCTTTACACTGATTTGGAGGTTTTTTTTGTTATTTATTATTTTTTTTTTTCAAAGCATGGCCTTGTGAATACTCTTCTCAAAAACGAGAAATACAATCCGGGAAGACGAGCTTCAGATTGGGTTAACTCGAGTGTTGGATTTATTTGTTTTTGCGAGTTAAGCACTAGGGAAAACATTTTATCGAGGTATGGTAAAAGTGTCAAAGATAAAGGACCGTGAATAATTGCTCAAAAATACTAAACCGTGTCCGAAGCAGCGTAGTATGAGAGTACTCGAGCACTGCCTATCTGAGCTTTTAAAGAAGGTGTGGTCAGGTAAATCTGTGCACGCAGTGAATGTAGGAGTTCTAGTCTTAACTCATGCCAAGGGTTCTGGTAAATTTCCTTCCAGCCTCATTTTGGGCAATGGATTGACGAGACGCAAGATGAACGCACGCACGGCTGGTAAAGGTCCGTTCTTTAGTGGATGCCATCGGTCATCCAGAGCCGTGTTAAAAGCCAAAAAAAAAAAAAAAAAAAAAAAAAATCATAATTACATAAGTCGTGGGTAGCAATCTAACTTAAACTAGTGGATTAATTGAGCTCCCGATCAGCCAGGGAGATAAGTGAATTTGACCATCCAACCATTAATCCATCGGCCACCTCTCCGGGGCTAACCGGCTAACCGAAGATTATTGTAGTCGCTGTGTATTTTTTCTTGTCCCTTTTTTTCTTCTTTTTTTTCTCTCTCTCTCTCTCTCTTTGCTTCTTTTTTACTATAGAGAAAATACACGTTTTCTTTCTACTCTGGCCCAATAGCGGTGGAAATCTGACCGCAATTGCGGAACAGAACTTTGCCGAGAACAGACAGAATAACTATACGGTTTGATTTGTAAACTTCAGCCCACTCCAAGTGCTGGGCAATTTACCTTTCACGGTTTGATCTTATGATGAAAACCCATGTCAAGTCAGAAAACATCAAGAAGAGTGTCACTTCAGTTTCATTTTTGTCATTGGTGACCCCAATATAAATAGCTATTTTGTTTCTATAAATTAAGAGAATGTAAAGCATCGGTTTTATGGGAATGCATCATCAACCCTTCCGGCTCATAACCAAGGCACTAGATTTCACTTGCATATGATCACAATACTGACAAGTTAAAGTGGTTCTCACAATAAAAACGAAAAACGTTTTGGTTTTTGCAAACAACTGTTTCCATGTTGCATATACTATCTCGTTTTCTCAAAGCTGCGAGCACCCTAAGAGCATGGAGACAATCTTCCCACCTATAAATCAATTGAGGGACCAAGTACAAATTTGATAGCTTTGAAATTTATTTGTGTCCGGTAGGATTGAAGTGGCTCAATTTAAAGTACACAAAAAAACAAACATCTGCTTCCACAGATTATTTGATAGAAATCGAAATAGTCAAAAAAGTCTTATCGTTTTCTCTTGCTGATTATTAAGATACTCTTAAATTAACAATGAGAGCTAGATCAAACGTCTTTTCGTCACCTAGCTCATGACCTAAAAGTACCACAGGACCTAAATGTAACCCGGGACCTAACTGTAGTCCGGGCCTAAATGACGCCCGGGACCTCAATGTAGCACGGGACATCAATATAGCCCAGAACCCAACGTAGGCCGGAACTTAAATGAAGCACGGGACTTAAATGTAGCCTTGAACCTAAACGTAGGCCGGAACTTAGTTGTAGCCCAGGACCTAAATGAAGCTTGGGGGCTAAATGTAGCCCGTGACCTGAATTTAACCCAAGAACCTAAATGTATCCCGTGACCTAATTGTAGCCCGGAACCTACACGTATGCCGGAACATAAATGTAGCACGGGACCTAAATGTAGCATGGGGCCTAAACATAGCCAATGACGTAAATTTAGCCTGGGCCTAAATGTAGCCCGGGGCTAAATTAAGCACAGGGTCTAAATGTAGCCCACGACCTCAATGTAGCTAAGGGTATAATGTAGCACAGGATCTAGATGTAGCCCTGGACCTTAATGTAAACCGAAAACTAAAAGTATCTACAAGAATATTTATTTAAATGTATCCCTGACTCTGTACTTAAATATAGCGAGAACCTAGCTTTATTCCAAACCATGTACATGTATATTTGAAGTATACAGCTGATCAAAGCATCATTCAACCATCCGTCGTTCCCATCAAAGAGTTACAAACAAAACATTTCAGTCAATTTATCTTCATGCCCTAATTTTGGGGAGACCGTAAATGTGTATAGGGCAAGGACAAAGAACGGACAAACAATCAACAAAATAAAACATAGAATGAACCTCAAAAACACCAGTACACTGCAATTTTAACAGCGATAATAAAAAGACCTGTTTTTGATAAATTAAGTCAGCAAATACGTGTGTGCTGCTTTAACATGGTCATGTATAGTGTGGTCCCATTATTAAGCTCTAGTTCATTCAAATACATGCACTGACATATTGGCCTTGACATGTACCAGCAGGTTAATTTGTTAATAGGACCGACGGAATTTGTCAAGGACCGACGGAAGTATTAAAGCTCGATCGAGTCTTAAATGTAATAACCTTGTTGTCTGAACAGCCATCACCTGAACCTGAAACTTCTCATAATATTAACTAAAATTAAATTTAGTTTCTGCGGGAGTTAAACCATGTTGAAACTAAAAGTGGTCAAGCGTTATCGCAAAATTGTTGTTCATAACTTTTTGTTATTTTGTTCATGACTTCATTCTCTGTTTTCCTTAGTTTATTGAGATGTGAAGAACTCAAGAACAAACAACAATACCAACCACAATTACAATAACAACCACAACCACAACAGAGACAACAACACTAACAACAATAACAACATTGAACAACGAAGACGACGACAACGATAACGACAACAGCAGCAGCAGCAGCAGCAACAGCAACAACAACAACAGCACAAACAAACCCATCATAAACGTGCTCCGTAAAACAATCAAAACTGTGGGGTGATTTCCGTTGGTACGAACGTAAATATTATAAGCGTAATATTTTGCTACAGAGCCAAACACGTGAGTATTTAGGTCAATATCTGAGGGGTTCGGATGTCTGTTCGGAGCCACCTTACGAAAACATCACTTATATTCTAATACTTCATAATGCCTCGAGATATTCATCGTGGTATACCGTAAACCCCATTATTGCCAAGTTCCGTGTTCACAACATCATTCACTTAGCTAATATCATTCACTATGCAAAGCCTCAAATCCCTTGTGATTTCGGCTAATGCCGCGTTACTTTTGCTTTTCCTTCTTTCTCATCTTCAAAACCATCAAATGGTTACTTTCCGTTTTGCCCACGCAGTGTCTTCAGCGTTAACGATGTAGCTCTGCGATGTTTCATGGAGTTGTATGGGCTTCGCAGCGGTGGGCACATTGGGCACTGGCCCATTGTGTGATCTGCTTCTCTCCACAGTTGATAGGGTCGGTGTTGTAACCCTATTTTTTGAAGCTTTTTTGTTAATGAGATATCGCAGCAGTATGATATGGTTCTTGGAAGAGTAAATTCATTCCTATTAACAAACACTCTGTGAAGCCGGTGACTGTTTATCAAGTTAGGTGCTCAATGAAAATCTGTTTATGTTTGGTCAGGGATATAAACTTACGATATATTCGAAAGAAAGCAGCAGTTCACTGACTTCAAAAGCTTGTTTTCATCAGGAGTAATTTCTCTGGAGAATTGTTACTCGTATAAATTTTATAACCAGTGAGCTTTCAGATTGAAGTAACCATTTCCCCCTAGATAATCTAGCAATTCAGTACTTCGTTCAATATCAAATTATCACGATAAAAAACGCCAATAGGCGTACTAGCCAGGGGCAGGGTGGGCAGCCCCCCCAAAAAAAAAAAAAAAAAAATAATAATAATAATAATAATAATAAAATAAAATAAAAAATTAAAAAATAAATAAATAAATAAATAAATAAATAAATAAATAAATAAATAAATAAATAAATAAATAAATAAATAAATAAATAAATAAATAAATAAAAAAGAAAGAAAGAAAGAAAGAAAGAAAGAAAAGAAAAGAAAAGAAAAGAATAAATAAAATAAATATAAAATAAAATAAAAATAAAATTAAAAAAATATACAAAAAAATTAAAATATAAAAATAAAAAATAAAAAATAAAAATAAATAAATATAAAACAATCAGGCAAAACAGTGGGGGAAACTTTGGCAAATCAAGAAGAAGAAAAATATATAAATACGTTCTTATTAGAAACTGATAAATATTAATGTTTTTATCTGTGTACATTTCCTGGCAATTCTACCCCTCTGTCCCCTTAACCAAAGAATCTCCATACGCATTAAAAAGGCCATTTTCCCTTTCCAGTTCCAGTTCAGTTACATCAATACGAAAAGGCAAGAATCAAAAAGGATGCTACATTGTAATGTTCTATATTTGTCCTCCGTGAGTTCATTTAAAACAGAAATGCCTGACTCGTCAGTGTGGTAATCAAGACCGCTTAGCGAGCTCGTATCTTCAGCAAGCAAAAAGCTATCTCAATTCTACATTTTGAATGAATACAACGACATCATCGAGAATTCACTACATGAATTCTTGTTTATGTCACTGTACGTAATAGGCTGCCATTTCACGGGCTGCTTATTTAATGCGTATTGATTCATCGAGAGTTACAATTTCCTGTATAAAAATATAGAGCTGGTTTTACCGGCACCTTAAAGGGGTAATACTAGGTCCGTAAATGTTCAATCCCTGTTTTTTCCTTTAACTAATAAAGACAGAGAAAGAAAAATGTACCCGAAAGAAACATAAAGTGTTGCAAGGCCGAGAAGGGGGGAAAGACTGGATCGACCTCACTCCAAATGCCAAACAAGAGACGTGCCCTTTCCCCTCGCCCCGAAGCATATGGGAAAAAAAATCTTCAAAGCCCCCCCCCCCCCTCAAAACATGAATCCTATGTGCGCCACGGATCACATACTGGGAAATATTTTAATGTAAGCCTTGTTTTGCTTGGATTGATTTAAACGAAGAGAACGGTCTCTCAAGGTAAAGCACAGTCATTGTTATTCGCAAACCCAAGACCAGTTCATCAAGCCTCAACGACAGCTCACGTTTTGCAATTTTGGCACGCTCCATGTTAACAATTGCAAGAATGCTTTATTGGCGGACCCGGGGTGGGGGGGGGGGGGGGTAGGGGGACCCCTGAAGTCGGAAAAAACAGGAAAGGAAGGGAGAGGGGAAAGTTTGTTTCCCATTATTTCCCCATTCACACGCCCGGAAGAAGTGATACGTCTGGTACGGTTGTTACCGTATACCAATAATAATGTGCATTTTTTATTTATTTATTTTTTTTAACCGGTTGCATCTCTGAATTTTGACTGAGCCCACAAATTCCCTCAAGTTAAAAATGAATGAAGTGGTCTTTGTTAGAAGATGTTTGTGCGCCAAACAACCAATCACCTATTGCGGATTATGTCCAAACAACTCACATTTTTTGGAGTATGGAAATATGAGTACATACGGGATGTTATGAAACTGCACGAGTAAACCAATATGGAATTCTCATTTTACTCCCTTAAAATTATGTTGCCAAAATCAGGCGAAGGTGGCCAGTAATCGCCTTAGATTGCACCAAAGAGCATATAATTATCCATTGTTTTCTTGGTTGTGCTTTGTTGTTCACCCTTTGATTATTTTATTGGAATTCGTATTTTAATGAAGTTCGTGTCTCTAAGCCAGGTACTGACAAATCATTATTTATTCTTAGCCCTCCTTAAAAAAAATCTGCGTCTGCCCGTGTACTTATTACTTTCCATCGTACTGAGATTGGTCCGGGCTAATTTTCCAATCCAGCTTCGGTTCAGATTGACTTGAATGAAGGAAAATGAATAAATAAATAAATAAATAAATAAATAAATAAACAAAATAAAAAGCTAAATGTTAACATTTGTATAGACGGCCTTTGGGTACTATTTGTTCACGGCGCTACTTCAATTCAGTTCTTTTATTCGCCAAGCCAGCATGAAACTCATTTCCACAGTTTCCACATATAAAAATAAAACAATACTTTATACATTTTTTTTCATATTTGAGTCAGTTGTGCAACAATGCAGGCGGGCTCGAGTTTTCATATTTTGAAAAAGGCCAAATCTGCTTGGGACTGACGACATAACCACACGGCAGTTCCTCTTTAAAAGGAGATGGCAAGGTCACCCCGGAACCCCACATGTGGGTCACCTCCCTATAATGAAGATCGACGTCTTCGATTGCAAACCTAAAGTTTAACTTAATTGATATCGAAAAACCAACACTGATGAATCCCCATGCTACCTTCAAGGATAACCTTTTTTTAATGAAATTCTTGGGCGAGTAAATTTGCCTGTGACATTGTAAAAACAAGGAGCTTGCGTCTTAAATACAATTCATTATTTTCTTTTCTTTTTTCTTCTTCCCCTTTTTTTTTTTTTTTTTTTTTTTTTTTACCAAAAACACGGCATGGAATTGATTGCCAGATTTGAGTGCAGAAAGTTAACTGATCCACAGACGTTTTTTGTTTTTTTTGTTTTTTTTGTTTGTTTTTTTCCCACTCTAAATTGTTTTCAAAATACCCACCGGTTAATGTTGAACAAACGTTAATTTATTCTGAGGAAATTAAACACGAGCGTTATTTAAAACCAGTGTCCCGGAGTTCATGTTCTTTTTATTATTAAAACGATAATAATAATAAAAAAAAATTAAAAAGCAATTTGAGAGAACTATAATGGTGTGTTCCATCGTCTGGTTTCTGTTTCTTTGAACAATTATCTTCCAACTGCGTTGGAATTGTTACGAAGGCAAAATTAATTTACAGTTACACGGGTGTGTAAACGCTTTGAGGTGTATAAATTTTATTATGCAGTTCCGGCAACACCGAACAATCAATATATTGTGATATGTATATATATATATATATATATATTTTTTTTTATATATACATTTTTCAAGACCGGTAAAGTATTTATTAAAAATCAAAATGAAATGTACTCAAAAATTATGAACGGAAAACATCTTTCAGTGACGAAATACTACGCTCACATTCAGGTGAATTAATTTGACCTTGGCCTTCGGGAGAAGGAAAAAAAACTCGTCAAACTAATGCAGTGCAACATATCTTTAATTTGTAATTATTTCTCAGCCCATACCTCCGTCCAGTGCGCTGACGGGATCGAGCATACGGTAAGATGCCAAGCACACCAAGGTTAATTGCGTCTCATAAAAAGTCAACTTGGCAAAGCTTGTATATTGAACACTACAGGAAGACAAGCTAGTATCGCGCACTCTTGGATCTTGATGGCGAGTCTGCACGATTGAATGCACCGTCGACATGAGCATTTTCACAGCATCTTAATGCTGGGTAAATTTGTTGGGATCTTTGCGTAAAATCTCAAAAGATAAGGGTAAAACATAAGTACAGGCTGCGACTGTCGGTGGACGATGACGCTACTGATACGAACACTGTGTGGCTTTATAAATAAATAAAAAGTACTGGAGGTTCGCATTATGAGGATTTCAGGTTGGTTCGTTCCCAAGATAAGTCACGAGTGACATTGCGAAGGGCCTTTTGATAGGGTATTCACCTCTTGCAGGCGTTATATCCAACATATGTATATTCGTTCCCTGAATATAAGAGGTAATGTATAACTATGTGCATTCACTCGTGTTGGTATATCTGAATATCAATGTCTGTAAATTTATGATGAACGAACAAGCTCTCTTTCAAAAACAGCATCGAGTACTTCACAGATTTTCATTTCTGTGCCATTTTTTTTTTTATTATTATTGAAATGTCAAGCTACTACACTTGCCAGTCTGTCTTTTTTTTTAAACACTTGCATTCTAACTTCAGTCTTGCCCTCTCATCTGTCATCGAATAACTCGACCACGTTTCCTGGTTTCAAACTTTTACTTTGATACTCGATTTATTTATTTATTTATTTTTTAATAGAAATTCAAGTGCCGGTAGTTCAAACAATCCATCTCCCCGGCCAGATAAATCTTCACTGGCAATCCTCTTAGGATTTGTCCGTTACTTTCAAAGAAGAGTAAACGACTGGCGTGGGAGATGATGGACTCAGCGTCTTCGAAAATGTTGATTTTGCACAGTGCTTTGAAGAAGCAGTGAGTTGCTTTCGGAAAGAGTATAGTCGCAGGAGAGGAGGTCTTTTTAAATAGCACTAATTGTGGCTATCTTGAGAATGTCGAACGCTTTGTATCGACGAAACCGTTGGGTCTAATTCTGTTTTGCATTGAAATTGGTCCAGATCAAATCCAAATCCAAATGGAGACCAGTTTCGGAGTGGCAACTTATCTCGTCTGTGTTAAGATGAGGTTGTTCTGAAACGAACCAGGGGTCGATTTCACAAAGCACTACGATTCATCATAAGATGAGTTGTCAGTATTACCATAGTGATTTGTATTGTGACATCACACTTTGCTTAGCAATTAAGAGTGACTTGCAGGTAAGATCAATCGTGGCTCTTAAGTGAAATCGAGCCCAGATGCGGGGTGAGATCAATTATTTAGAGTAAATTGTGTTGTGATAATCTGCCCGAGGCACGTAGACACCATTCTCTGGGTAAAACCTGTGATCTGATGACCATCCTTCATCAACAACGCTGACAAAAAAAAACGCCCCACCCGCACCCATCTAGACAAGTTTGATTGATTATTAGACAAAAATGCCATGCAGGTAAAGTGCTCAGCGTGTATCTTTTGCAGGAACACATACCAACCATTCCTACATTTATTTCGATAATTAACAAAATAAAATATCTAACTTCAGATGTGTATATTGTATTATTGATACATTTTTACTAAATGCCTGCTGGCAATCAAAGTTCAGTTTCACAAAAATTGATTCATTTAAAATTCAAATATTCTCTAAAGTTTTAGAACGCTCTTATATTTTGTTTTGCTCGAAGATTCTCCGGTGTTTATTTTTCTCAATAATTCCCAGGTTTTTATTGTATCATTGCTATTTTTTGTCTAGGGTTCAACTGTAGGGTAGTTGTTGAACAATATTGCTACATGCATTTTGTTGGTTTTATATTACGCCACAGTGTTATTGCATGCGGCAGACGGTGTGCAATAAGCAATAGGGTTCCTGGTGCTCGAGCGGGTCGAGAACACATCAAGGTACTGCACTTAGCTTCCTGCCAATTGCCACTCAAATATCCCATGAGAAAGAAAAGAGAGGGAAAAAAACAGGATCTCTGAAGGAATCGTGCAAGCAATAAACCTCTCCACAGGAATTCGGTCAAATTGTTTCACGTAGGGTGAAAAATGAGGAGAGAAGAAGAGAAAAAGAGCAAGTGCTTTTCTGAGTTGAAGGAACGCCTCACTCGAACACTTATTACCATTATAGAATAGCCGTAGGGTGAGGGCACTTTGGTAAAGACGACTTCGCGGCATTGGTTGATCGTGAAAACCATATTATTGTCAAATCACACCAGGAGTGCTGAGCTTCATACTACCAAGAATGGGTTAGAATAGTTTGACCTTTTTGTTGTTTGGTCACGATATGAAGATGATTGAGGCGGGGGGGGGGGTCTAAAGGGGCTGTAGCTCCCCCAAAATAATTCGTAAAATAAACATACCAAAAAAGAAAGAAAGAGAGAGCTGGGGAGGGGGGACGGTGCCAGACACAACCGCCGATTATTCCCCGTCACGTGTCCCCTCATTTCCCACACTCACTGTGCTTTATTTTCCACACCCTTTGATTAGTTCATTGCAATTCGTAATATAAAAAAAAAATAATGAAAATAAAACAATATTTTGACCACCTGCCCATGTGACTGCAACATGATAAAGGTCTTTCTGATGATATTAGCCTCAAGGAAAAAAGACTGACTCCCAACCTAAGAGATTTGTCAAAATGTTCGGATGTGACATAATTCAGGGAAACGTGTATTTTTTGTTATTTGGTATCACCTGCCCTATAATATCTTCATTGCCTCCATACATTTGTATTATTAAAAAGAAAAACCGTATTTATGTATTTATTTATTTATTTATCTATTTATTTATTTATTTGTCCATTTTCGGAATACCACAGGTGCTTTTGATTGTTAAGCAGTTTGCAACAGCTATTTCTATTTTCTCAGAATCATTTACAAGCTGATGCTGATGGCTTCTCCAAGGTTCAAAATGGGAAGTTCCTATATACGTACATCTTCTTAGTTATGCTCAACATCTTTAGACCATCCCGCAACCTTATTTCTGATAGATAATATTTTCTTCAGGAAAAAGAGAAATCATATCATCGCTCTTGGGTGGGGGCAGATCATTCCTGTATTGGGCACAAGCTATGGAACCAGCTGCCTTACATCAGACCCTTACAAACCATTAAGTCTTTCAAACAAATAAATAAATCTCGCAGAAAACACCTCATGTCAACTGCATTTTCTTAACTTGTTGCTGCTGTTGTTGTTGTTGTTGTTGTTGTTGTTGTTGTTGTTGTTGTTGTTGTTGTTGTTGTTGTTGTTGTTGTTGTTGTTGTTGTTGTTGTTGTTGTTGTTGTTGTTGTTGTTGTTGTTGTTGTTGTTGTTGTTGTCGTTGTCGTTGCTGTTGCTGCTGCTGCTGTTGCTATTGCTGTTGTTGCTGTTGTTGCTGTTGTTGTTGTTGTTGTTGTTGTTGTTGTTGTTGTTGTTGTTGTTGTTGTTGTTGTTGTTGTTGTTGTTGTTGTTGTTGTTGTTGTTGTTGTTGTTGTTGTTGTTGTTGTTGTTGTTGTTGTTGTTGTTGTTGTTGTTGTTGTTGTTGTTGTTGTTGTTGTTGTTGTTGTTGTTGTTGTTGTTGTTTTATTTTGCATTTGTTTAACATTTAATTTTATTCATTTTTTTTTTTATCAAAATGTTCACCATCTAAGAAAATTTGTTCACAAAAGATTTGGCAATAATGTCGCATGATTAAAACATTTTACACGCTTAAGTTGTCGGCAGACAACCTAAGTTAAAACTGAACCTCCAAGCAATTTGTTTTTTTAATATGCCATATTCTTTCATCCGTCGTCTAGAAGACATGAACGCCGCAAGCACAATTGTCTCTCGGAGTGTGTGCAGCATTAGCTCTTATCATGTTGTTTTCCATGCGCTTTTTATACTCTCCCAATTTCCAAAATGTGGGAGCTTTTGAGACACGAATTTCTTCAACACAGAAATCAGGAAAATACTGAGTATACAGTGCTTTACACACATCGGTAAAACTTAACAACATTCTTTATCCCCGATGAAAATTTAACATTTATTAAATCGTTGCGGTACCCGCTGCTGAGGGATTCAAACTGCCTCTAGCTACCGGGCAATCTCGGTAGACTAGTTGGTAAGACATCTGCTCTAGAATGGCAAAGGTCGTGGGGTTCAAATCCCACCCCAGGACTATACTTGTGGATTTCGTTCACAGGACTTGGGGAAAGTACTGAGAATACAGTGTTTAGCACACATCGGTGAATGGGTACAACACAAATAATATTCTTTATTCCCGATGCAACATCAGTTAATTTGTTAAACTCAAAGTGGTCTATAGCTTTGGCAATGACACAAGCTGTATCACAAATTTTGAATCTGGAGTACTGGTACAATCCACAAACTCTATTGATGGTATATATTTTTTTCGGTCAACACCCCAACAAATACTTCAGTTTCATTAACACGCATTCAAATTTAGTCTGGTTCCCTGACCAAAGATTCCTTGACAACTATTGTTAAAAATCTTAGGTCAGGCATCACCATAGAGTTATATATAAGAACTAGAGGGAGCACTTGCGATGCCACGCATGGAACTCCACTGACTCACCATGGGCAAAAATTCCTATGGGCCAATTGCATACGAATGTCCACTTAGAAAATGGTTGCTGGGTGAACGGATGAGTAACCAGTGTAAATAAATGGTCCGCGCCATTTTCTCAATGGTCAAAATGCTCCTTGTCGAGCCGTGTCGCATGGTTTGTAGGCCCTCTAGTTCTTATACAGAACTCTATGGGCATCACCCACGTTTAAAAATAGATGATGACGCTACATACATAAATATTCATCACTTGCCACAAACGGTGGACGATGTCATTGGATGAAAAATGACGCACCTTGTTTACTTTAAACAAGCCTGGGGTGATCAGTTTGTAAAAATGTTACATAAATATTCGAAAAGAGTGTTGAATTTGTTAGAAACAAAAGGAAAATAATGAGATGTGTTTTCTTAAGTAGTTTGCAAAGTTTTGAATGTGGTCACAACGTCTGTCAACAAGATTGATGGCTTTAGTTTAACAACAAAAGAAAGGTCTACACACGCCCAGAAATGTTCGACCATCAACGACACTGTCCGAAAGTTGATGACAAGTTCGGATATTTTCGGAAAAGCAGGAATTCCTCCTTTTTTGTCACGTGACCCTCGGGTGATACCGGATCCTAAAATCGACAAAGAATAGTCGGAGATTTTTGGGTCTGGGAACCAGATTAATTCAAATTCGCACATTTCCCCCAAGTCATTCAAACCAGGGTTTCTTTTTTAGCTGCTATTTCATTCAATTTCGTTTTCGTGTGCACGTAATTTCGTTCGTCACATTCAGGTTCGTTTCAGTCATTCTATTCCATTTATAGACAATCATGACTACATTTTCACATGAACAAGAATGGTCGACCTGCCTCTTGCTGTTGGCTTTTGCGAAGCTGAATGATCTTTGCGACCTAATAAATTTGAATGATCTTATTTGACCAGTGAATGCTTAACTGTTCAAACTGAATGACTTCTTTGGAGTGTTGAATACTGATGCAAGTGAGTACTTATTGTCAACCAACATTGAATGAGCCGGGTTTAGTACATAATGTTCCAAGAAATAGGCCCATCTAAAATACTACATGTGAGAAACCTGTTCCCTAACACTCAGTTTTGTTCCTCGATTAAGCTCAAGCAACAAAAGGTCTTTAAACAGGCACAACACCACACACTGGAATCGTTGTTATAGTCTTTATTTGTTACTTGAGGGAGTGGTCATTCTTTTCGATGAAATTTCCACTAGATGGCAGTTCGTTTTGTTTGTTGAAACTCATATAAGATTTGAATTACGCTAATGCAGCCGGCGCCCCCCCCCCCCCCCCGCCACAGACACACACACACACACCTCCATTGTTGTATCTTGTCAATGGTACCATCTCAATACA
The DNA here is from genome assembly GCA_911728455.2 of Marthasterias glacialis. Lineage (NCBI taxonomy): Eukaryota > Metazoa > Echinodermata > Asteroidea > Forcipulatida > Asteriidae > Marthasterias > Marthasterias glacialis. The sequence goes on along the minus strand of OU452222.1, from coordinate 23,683,606 downwards.
AAAAAAAACAACGGGGGGGTTCAGTTTGATGTAAAACTGTGTTAACGTCAGACTCATGAACACACAGCTCAACGGTGCATCATTGATGATCAAATCTTTCCTGCAATTATTAAGACCCAATTATGTCATTATACAACCTGTATCGACCTGTATCTTCCATGGGTAAGTTTAGGGGAAAAAATATTATTTGTAGTTTCACTTTTTTTTTATTTGTCCGTTTCACTTTATTCCAATATTCAGATACAACTTATGGGAGATGTTGTTTAATTGGTTTTCTGTCAAATATTAACAACCATTTGAATCACAATAAATAAAATTGTAAAAATGAATCCAATAACGTCCACTTGAGTTTTTGTTTTTACAATCTTATTATGCTGTTGCGGTATTTGTTGTGGACCGTGCAGTCATTGTGCAGATAATTCTACTCAGTTCAGTGAACCCTTTGTTTCCTTCAACTATCTTGATGCATTCGTGCGCTCTTTACACGTATTACAAAACCTATTCCCATGGTCTATATTATGAAAACATTGACAACTTATTAACAACTCATTCAATGCTTGCCAATCAAGGTCCACGTTACCGGTACATTCGGGAATACATCTGTGACGTCACAGTGGGATCAGCTGCGCCGTCGTAATTGGTGACGGTAGTGCAAGCCCTTTAACAAACAAGTTTACAAATTTACTTTATAAGGTAAACGCTGCTCGCTCTACCACCCCCCCCCCCCCCCCGCCCGGCCCCCTCTCTCTCTCTCTGAGGTATAGGTCTACGAGGTTAGGTTGTATGTGACCTACAATAGGTCTGGTAACCGAGTTAGTTTCCTCTGCATAACAATGGCAAAAAGGACCCAGATTCCGTTTGAATGAGACTGCAATGAGACAAGAACAACACAATTTATATAGCAACAATTTACCTGGAAGGTCTACTTTGCAAGAGCAGTCGGCCTATATTAAAACCGAACCGTCTGGTTGTGGCAGCCGCATTTTCAAAATAACATGATTGATAAAAAGTAACACATTTTGTTTTGGTGTGGTTAGTGACAACTTGGTATACATTACAAACTTTCTTATTAACAGCCTTCCAGTTTTGAATATAGATTGTATTCAGACAACTATGTAGTTTTTATATTAATTAGCCATTTTTATAGTACAGTTTTAATTTCCATATCTTCCTTAATATCGTCGTACACACTCATAAAGTCATAGTCTTCGTCATATGGTTCCATTTCTCCCTCAATATACGGGTCCGCACACAGGGCAGCTTTTACAGTTTTGCGCACAAAATACACAATCAAAGAAGTAAGGGCACAATGCCATGTGAAAATAAGGCCGACTGTTAGCCGGACAGCATCTTCATTCATCCACTCTCTGCCGCTTACACATAGTGTGAAGCCCACCTGGATGCACCAAATTCCCTGCACCATCGTGCAGCCGCACCGAATCCATCGCATGCGTTGCATTTTAGGCAGAAACGTCTCCCCGAAAATGACCATGGCGGTCGCGAAGGTGAGTAGCAGTTGGGGCTCGTACATCGCGCGGTCCGTTCCAACTGGGAATTTACACACGTGGTCCTTCAGAGCTGCGAACTGGCATAGGAATGTCGCGGCTAGGCACAGCCGGCTGATGCAGCGCCATGCGCTCGGCGTCCACCAGCGATCCGCGGCAATCCGGGCAAAGGAGTAAGGGATCAACGGCCCCCACACCATCCACACGTTCCACCTGCTGTTATGCCCGGAACTCCGACTTAATCCACTCCGGAGAAGCTCAATGAAGAGTACAAGTCCGGTGAAGCATAGCACGGCGACAGCCTCTAATGACGACCGTTCGAAGCAGGTATCCATCATATTGTTCCGGCATGTGGAGTCACACTCCCGCGAGAATTCTCGATAACACCGGCTAAACGTCCACCCAATCCCCAAGAAAAAGAGAAACACTCCCAGCACGAGAAAATCACTCCAGTTGGTCAGGTTGGTCTCCATCTTTTCTCCTACTCTCCCTCTAGATCTGGCACCCTGGCACTGTGATGCGATCCACTCGCTCCTCTCCACTGATTACAGTGAGAGAATTAAGCTAATGAATATGACGATGATGGCAACGGGCAGGGCTTAGAATTAAATTCAGTTTCCTGCTAGCAACAAGAAGACCCGCGCGCCCCGCTGCTCGAAAACATAGTCCTCCCATCCGCTCACTCCGCCGTCAAATAAGACGGCCCTGTGGGAAATTGGCAGATCGAATACGGCTGTAATTGCTCTACTAGTTACACGGTGAAAGAGAGCGAGCAAGATGGAGACAGCGAAAGGGAGAGGGGGGAGGGAGAAAGACGAAATATCTCTTCCCCCTTCATCCATCAATCCCTCGGGGTTCACAATTGTGCATTAGAATAGACAAGCACACGAACTCGGTGTACCTCCCAAGGCAATATCCATTCACATACGGGGTTATCAATGACAAACATTTTCGCAAATAATTTTCTCTTTGTTGGCATAGGCTGCTCTTATGAAAACCGTTTACTCTTTTTTTTTTCTCTCTCTCTCTCTCTCGCACTGTGCAGATACGCAAACGCTCGCCCGGTCAGCTTTTTGTAATTACATAAATCACCGAGATAAAATCTTTAGCGAGTTGCGCTTATTCCTGCGGGCATAATAAAGGTAGCGTGGTTACGGTGACGTATGCTGAGCTGTCTTCAACTACCATCCTGGTCTTATTTTTGTTTCTTTGAATGTGCAATATTGACTCGCAAATCTAACACCCACTTTTACCCCAAGGGGTGTGTGTTCAATACACGAACTTTGCATTTTTTTTTCTCCACTAAGGTATCTTTAGGCTTCGCGAGCCAGTAGACTCCGTAAACGACTGCTATAATGAAGTTATCACGTCACTCAGACGAAAGCAATCCCAGACAATCATGTAATGTTTTCTTTAGAATTAGTTCAACTGCATTGCTCCGAAGTAATAAGTGTGCATTTCACTTAATTTATGTATATGCATTTTAATTAAAGGTAGAAATACAGAATTGGTGTTCATCCATTTTTTCTTCTTATTAGTATCAGTCTGAAAGCTAACTGATTATAAATTCATATCAGGTACAAATCTTCCACAGAAATATTTGTCTGAAATACTGCCAAAGTCGAGAAAATAGAATGTGAACCCCTCGATTTTAATATCGGTCGTAACAGTGTTTACATGTTGAAAAATCTTCACGGTTTTTCACTATTCTCCTGACTCGGACGACACGGATTGAGCCCAAATTTTCACAAGTCTGTTTTTGTCATGTATTAAATTGAATCACACAAACTAAGAGCACTGCACTATCAGCTTTAACCAATCCTATATAACATTACCTTTAATCAACTGAACGACTATAACAGGCCACCAACGCATTATGCTTTACCCGGAGGATAAACAAGAAAACTAGAAAAAACTAAATAACCCCCAGGCTTTCACCCGAGCTCTAACATAAATAATAATCAACACCACAGGCAATTAAAAAGACGGCGCTAAACAAACATACTTTGTTTTCATTGGATACATTTGCGCAGGCGTACTACTTTATTCACGGGCTAATTTATTATTACTTTTTATTATTATTATTTTTTTGTGAGATAATTATTCTCACATCGCAGTTGACATTGTGTATTATAAATTCATGCATGTATTCCTGACACACGGACACGTCTGTTTTAATAATGTGTGTCTTATTATGTTTGAATCATTCATAAACGCACCATTATCTCTGACACGGACTATTATGTATGTCCAATGAAAGTTTTAAACCATTATATCCGACCCATAGCTTCCAACAGACGATTACGTCTGAGCCATTGTGTCCGCGGACGTATTGAGTCGGACATAGTGGTTTGTCGGACACTACCGGCCGGACATAATGGTTCAAAATTTCTTTGTCGGACATAATGGCCCGTATCAGGCCTATATTTGAACTCATCAACTTAACTCCACTTATTCGTAAGTATAATTTAATTGTGTACATTTGGTTTGCGGTAACACCATGTGAATGCATGTACTTTGCTATACAGCAGATTGTTCTTGTGAGAACTTAATAATTGTATTTTATTTCGTCCCATACTGCTTCCAAGACCAGAAAGTCAGACAAGCACAATCTGCACAGTATGTTATCATCCAAGTGACGTGTAAAGTCGGGACTGGTACTCCGTTCCAAACACTTGAATCCGGGGAAAAAAAGCAGAGCTGTGAAACTGTCCATTAAAGACGCGTTCCAAGGAGCACTATATACAAAATTCACTGACACAGGGACATATCAGATGAGATTCTAATCTAACTAATAAAGCTCATTAATTTTGAAGGTCTGGCTGTGATCAAATAACACACTTAATAAACTCTTCAATCAGAAGGGTGTTAGACAAGACGAGAGTGGATGTGACTTGAGAATGTCAATGTCTCCTCTCTACCTATGTACTACCGGGTAACAGTTGACCCCAGCGGCCCGGCTTCCGGCTTGCGCATGGGGAGGGGGGGTATTGAATGACTACCCATAATCTCTGACCAAATTACCATACATTCATTCAGTTTAATTGAAACTAATGCTCAGTCAGTTTTGAAGTTTAAAGCCCAAGCTCAACAGTGATAAGAAAGGAAACTAGAACAAGTAAACTAGTAAAATTGTGGGTGCATGGAGACCACGTCGACTCCTTTCAGAGCCACCACTTCTCCCAAAAGAGATTTTTACACGGTTGTACCCGCATCTTTACTAGTTTCCTAGTTTCCTATCTTTCACACCATGCAAAGCTTCAAACATCACTTATTGGCAAGACAGACAAACATAAAAGTTCAGAGATTAACATATACCTTACATGGTAAAAAGATAATGATGGTAAAAAACTTTTCTTGAAATATTTATGCATGAAGTGTTATCGTTTTTGAATAATAAATTAATACGATCCAATTGACATAAACGTTTTAAAATGAAGGCTTTCTCCATAGCTACCCATATCATTATTTAGCGGTGGAATTCAAATTTAAAAACCAACACTGTAATTTCTTCACACGCCATAAATCGATATTGTACATACGGATCAGGGGGCAAAATATTTGAAATGTTGAAACGGTTACTGTGAAAAATATGCAGAAGGAGGATTACTCGACACGGGGAAAGACGTATAATTGAATTGACAAACGGGAATTAAATGATAGTAACAATTAATTTAACGTATTAAATTAGGACTTCGGAACGCGTGTCGTGGGATGAAGATAAAAAAATAATCAGTTCCCCCAGGCATGATGGTTGATTTAATCAACTCCAAAATGATAAATAAGTTCTTGGGTATCCCTTTTTTTGTACAAGTCCAAAACATGAAATTAAATTCCAGCGGCCGTGTTGAGATATTTAATTAGCCGAAATTCTTCACACGGGCGGGATGGAGGAAACACATATTAAAATGAAGGTATTTTTGCGCGGGAATATATAGCCGCAGAGCGTGTTCGTGCGAAGGCCAGCCGCTGGTGCCTGCAAGTCTAAGCACGGCACGGTAGGAAATACCCACGGGTAAGTCCGGAACATGGACATTTTTTTGCCTCCACGTGAGAACCATGTTTGCATTGTATACGTTGCTGAATTTTATATGAGTAAAGTAATGGAGAAAATGAATATTGGATGGCACTTTATTTCCGTTCGCATGGACGTGTAGGATGAGAAAGTCCCCGTAGTGTGGGATGATAGGCCCCGCAGTAAATTCATTTTTCTGACTCGTATTACATATTTATTTTAATTATAGGAAAGAACATTTCGAACAGAGACGCTAACGGGTTAGGTTGAAGTTACAGATAAAAACACATGGCCTGTAGACTTGCAGCTCCTCGCCACCTTAGAAATACACTTGATTATTTACCATAGCGGGACATAACTGAGACATAAAACATACACTGTCATATTATACACTCGTTAGCAATGAGATTTGAATAAAGGGTGCTATATACCGGGGCTGCCGTGTCAGAGTCTGAGCATAGCTTCAGTGGCCTGGGCAACGGAGGGGGACAAAGGTGGGGGGCAGCTTCCCCTTGTCAGCCTCTGGACACCAAGAAAATATGCTGGTTACGCCACTGCATAGCTTTGTAATTGAAATGTACCACTCCGGAGCCGCATTAATGCATTAACCATTAATGCTTCCCTACATGCCGGTGTACACTTACAAAAACTAGCTACGTAGGTATATACTACAGTATCATCACCGCAGTGTGGGTTTGAAGGGGGTGGGGTATCACACATCATAGCCGATGCCCTTTAAAAAATACACCCCCAAATAAACGTGTCGTTCCATTTTAATAGGATTTTGGATGGGCATCGATTTAGCTGGAAGCAGCCTCCAAAGAGTAGCAAACGATCAATCAGCTAGTACCTGGGGAACCCCGAGATTTTCACCGTTTTAAAGGACTTTAAGTTGTATTGAAAATGGTCCGTGTCTCGACGTGGACAAGTTATTGGGGTTTTCAAAAATGCAGACAATGTTTGGGTGAAAGTCGAGCTGGAAAACGTAAAATGGCCATCGAAAATCCACGAACAAAATACCTTTTTTTCATTTTGACGTTTTACGGCATCCAAATAAAATTAAAAGAGCTTCTCATAACATTATTTATACGTTGCAATATTGTTGGAAAAACTCAGAATGTTTGAGATCGTTCGCATCTTGCAATAGTGTCATCGATGAAACCAATTAATAAACTCACTCCGCGGCAGTGAAGTTATCCGAGAAGTCCCCTCGATCCACCAAGCGAAAGTAACAGCAGTAGTCCCAGCCGATTTCCTGCCTCCCCAGGTAGTACTTAATAAGCAGGACAGTTCTTTTCAGAACTAAGTCGTCTCCCGAATTCCGAAATCTACTCCGCGGTAGTAGAATAATAACAGGACAAGTTCTCACGAGAAGAATCTATTGTATTCCGCAAAGTAGATATAATCACATGGTGTTACCGCAAACCAAATATACATTGATACCTCACCATGCAAAGCCTTAAAACCTATAAAACTGTCATTGTCTATATAATTACTGGGACCCTTTCCTTGCAAAAAGGTAGGCAATTGCGGGTAAGTGCCTAACATAATTGAAATAAACTTGGCTATATAGCACAAGAAAGTTAATTGTTCACTCAAGAATGACGCGAGTGCACGAATAACGAGGTTCGTGTTTGCCGACCGGATTTGCCCTTTCATTCCGTAATTCATAATACTTATTAGTCCAAGTTATCTCTCCATCTGTATTCATACACTATTTAATGTGGACTTGAGTCACACAGTGGCAGCTTAGATTTTTTACTACTTGCGGGGGAGGCCGAGAAAGTTTTTTTTTTATTTAGTAAATCAATGGAAGGAGGAACGCAAAACCTTCAAATAATGCTGTTCTGGGGAGGGGCTTTGGCGACCTCGTCCCCATGGTTTACTATGTAAACCCTGGGATGGAAACTCCTTAATTGGACCCTGATTGGACAACGACTTTACAATAGAAACAAACGTTAAACAGGCTATTAAATCTGGTACCGGGCAACGAGACTATGACGAAGATGTGGATTTCGAAAAGCAGCCAGACTATTCTAATTTGCATACGTATCCAAAAATTTTGGATATGCAAATGATCAAATACCAGGGTGAGAGAGCGGTCAACCTCGTACTGCTCGACACACCCCGGGGACGAGGTTGGGGCTTTGGGGGTTGTGAAGAGTGGGCGAACGAGGGCCCTGCGAAACGACACCACTGTCTGTGACAATGTTCTCTGTTCGTGTGTCATTTTGATAGAATCGGCGAACCTTCGAGGGTGTTCCGGCAGCAACGGGCATCATCAAACCATCTTGTGCGAAATATATGATGTGGAATGTGATGAAGGTGAAGTAAATTACCCTTAAAGAAGACTGGACACTCGACTTCGAGTCCGAATCATGTCAGTCAAATTACTCAAACATTGTGTGTTTTTTGAAAAGCAATAACCAAAGCCGTTTATTATGTTTCATTTTCGGTAACATCAAAAACCCGTAAGGCTGTTGTCAACCTAAAGAGTGAGAAGACAAAAAAGGTGATGATACCAAACTAATGATAACCACAAAATTCACAGTCAAGTGAACAAAGTTCCTGATAGGAACTGAAATGTTTCGAGTAAGTACCACCATTCTCTGGAACTGTATTAGAGAACTTTTTATTCATTCATGTTACTGAACAATCCTGATGAATCTGTTTCAAGTACAATTGATGATACCAAGCTGCTTTAGATCTCGAAGCAATACTACAGTCAAGTAGAGACTGAACAACCAAATCCACATGCAAGTAAGTCTGTTGTTGACCTCAAGAGTGAGAAGAAATAAGGTGATGACCACAAGTTGCTTTAGATTTCGAAAAAAAAAAATACTACTAGTCAAGTAGAGACTGAACAACTAAATCCACATGCAAGTAAGTCTGTTGTTGACCTAAAGATTGAGAAGAGGGAAAAAGGTGAAGACGACAAGTTGCTTTAGATCTCGAAAGGCTCTACAAAAGCAAGATTCTAGTAGGTGACATCAAGCACATACAGTAGGAGTGACCTGTTTTGAGTTGTAGACTGTTATGACGTCGCAGTGAGCCGTCTACACACGGTTCATGATTTCCCGCGGGATGGCATGAAAAGGCCACCGCGGAAACATTGGCAGAGGGAGAAACTGTGCTCAGCCTTTTCAATTGTCAAAACGTGGTCTTTATTTATCAGTTTGCAAATATTTATTAAGATCTCATTAGTAACACGAGTTAAGTATAAACAGCTATGATATTTGGCTCTTGGGAGAAAGCAGGACAAATTGACTTCGAAGGCTGACCCTACATGCGTGTTATGGTCTTTTATAGGCTTCTCGGGCTATTTAATAAAATAAAAAAAAGCTTATTTTTCTGAGGGCAAAAAATAATAAATCAGAAATCAGATTAAAGTCAAAATAACATTCCTGTTTAAGTAAGTAGCTGATTAGATCCGTTTTGCTTTATTAAAGTATTCTACCCGAACTCCCAAGCGGTTTTGTCTTTGTAAGCTATACATAACAATTTACAATTTAAAAGGAATATGTTCGTAGGGAACAAGAGTTTTTCAATGTTTTAATGAAAGTTGTGATCTCTTTTCATAGAAATATTGATGTATTGAAAAAAAAAAAAAAACTAAACAATTGTCACCAACAATCTGACATTCAACCCACACTGCAATTATTGAAAAGGTAAACATGAAGTACACCGAATCTTCACTGCCAATATTAAATATTTGTTTTTGTAATGAGAATAATATCAAAAAATGTTTTCTTTACACCACAAATCTTGCGGTACTTCTTATTACCGACAGGAACGCTTAAAACCGCATTTTTAACTTTTCAGCCTCTTGTGGAAATTGCAACCCCATGCAGCCACTGTACATTGGGCAACTTGCTCCCCAAGTTAAGAATTTGAGACTTTTGAGGACGCTAGGTGGCAGCAGACTTACCAGCTAAATCCGCCGTCCTCGGAAATGTGCGCAGGACAATTTACCTGGTAAGTCTGCTGCCACCTAGTGCTGCAAAGTCTCCCACTGGACTAGAGTTGAAAGATCCAACGCACAAGTTTCCTTAACCATTCCTAGTGCTATTTTGTTGACAAGTCATTACGTCACACGCGTGCGCGCATCTGCTGCACGACAAAGTGATCGCTAATTCAGGTTCCGAAGCTGGCATACCTTTGTGCCATATTTTACCAAAAATCGCACATTTCATCGTTCAAACGCATTTCTTTCGACATAAACTTAATATTTTGAGAAGACCTCGAGTCTTTGAAGAACATAATTTACATAAAAGACAAGTCTAATTAACTTTACTTACATCCTCATAAAAAACCACCTATGTACAATTCCTATGGGGCTGCTCGCAATTGGTTGGAGCCAGTTTGAATGAAGTAGGCGTGGCTTACAGTGAAATTATGTCATACGTATGAACAGGATACAGTGGCCAATATGCTCATTCCACACATCAAATGAAAATGTTTCCTAACAACCGATAAAGCTAAGCACTTGTTGACATTTTGACCTCTTCAGTTTCCTTACCATATGGTTCTGAAGATTTTGAGAGTTTTCCAACTGTAAATTATACAAGCACGAATTAGGCCTAACAGCCTATGAACAACTCTCAATTTACTTCCCCATTCCCATTCCCCCCCCCCCCCCCCCTCCCCCGCTCCCTCAATCCCCCAGTCTTGGCGCAAGATGCTCTTATGTTGTCAGTAAAACCATGGACACTAAACACTACATACATATTGTTTGTGTTTTTGCCCCATACACCGATGTGTGTTAAGCACTGTATACTCAGTACTTCCCCCCCCCCCCCCGAGTCCTGTGAAAAAAAAAATTCAGAGGCATTTTTCCTCTGACGGGATTTGACCTTATGACCCCAGCCATCCTAGAGCGGATGTCTTACCAACTAGACTACCGAGATAGACTGCCCGGCAGCTAGAGGCAGTTTGAATCCCATTAGTAGCGGGTACTACAACCATTATAAAAGATTGTAACATTTTTAAACATACAATGTACATACACCGCACGAAAATTCCACCGATAGAGGGCGTTTGCCAGAAGCCACAAGATGTGGTGGGCCTTGGTCACCGACATAATGGCTGATCGAACAGTGCCAGCTATCGTTGGATGGTTTGCGTACACATGACACATGGGAAGAGAAACACGATAGTCGCGTAATGAACAACAAAGTCTTGCACCACCCCCCTCCCCCCCCCCCCCCCCAACATCCTCACCCATCTTCATCTCTTGTGTAGAGTCTTCTAATGCTGGGACCATTTAATCTCCTTGATGTCAATGCCTTCTTGCACCATCTCCCACAGTGGGCTAAAAAGACAAGCGGAAAACAAACACTCCTTGAATCCAACATGAAAATGACAAGAAAAAAACTCAGCACCTCAGATGTCCTTGGCATGCCATTAACCTGTCCATCATACACTCAAAAATCTTAACTGCCACTACTTTTGACTTTTTTAAGGTGATGTTGTTTAAAGATTGAAGCTCAAGAGTAGCGAGAGATCTACACAAGTCCTAATTTTTTATCGCAAAGTGATTTAGGGAGAGCAGGGGGTGGGGGATTTTTCCTTTAGGGGGGGGGGGGGGGTGGAGGGGGTAAATAAAGGCTGAAACCAAAAAGGCTGCAGAATAATGGGTTATCGATAGTAATAGCTGTAGAGGAACGCATGGTAAAACAATCTCACTTCGTACGGTAGGTACCGGTAGGTACCAGTAGGTAATGGGATTGTGCCTTTGATGATACAAGCATGGAATTTGGCACACAGTCAGAGTATGTCATGAGAAAGATATTGGGTAATACCAGACCCTAAAATCGAGCCAGAATAGAGAAGTTGCGTGACCCCGGGGAAAGTTTATTTCGCAGCCATGTTGAGTCCAGTCTTGTACAAACTCAATGGCTGATGAGTCGTCTGCTGAATGATTTCCAGCGTCTGTTTGTTCACGCAGCATCAGAAAAAGGTCTCGGGTGACGTCACGTGAAACCTCTGTATAGTAAAAGATTATTGGGTCTGGCAACCAGACTATTCCAGACCAGCCCCCCTTTTTCCCTGTCCTGCTCTAGTTACCTCATATCTCTCAGTGCCTGTGCCTTGGTAATGCACTGCTCCGCTGTGTAGTCAATCTCGGCTTCAGTGGTGAATCGTCCGATACCAAACCTACATGTAGGGGAAGCAGTAAGTTAATTTAATTTATTAATTCTGGTTGTGAAGCCAAGGATTCTCAGAAAAGCGAACTTAATCACTCTACTAGCAAAGAACCTCTCAGAGAGAAACGAGGAAGGAAGTTGTAAGTTATTAGACATGTCAAATCATGCAATACATCCCCAAAATACAACACAGAAGTAGTTGGCATCAATGGTATTAATTTACAATGGAAAAAAATAAAACAATTCAGACAATCATCGCACAACAAATTCAATTAAAGCACGAACGAAAGAATATTAGCCCAAGGGTTTTTTCTGTATTACTAAACATAAGAACTTGCACTCGTAAATACCTGGGACAGTTTATCCATTCTGATTGGTCAGGAGGAGACCACGTGGCCATGTTTAAATGTGCAATATAGACACGCCACAAAGTGGTTGAGCAAACTGAGTCAAAAGAGGACGCCATCACACCATTGCGCAGAGTGCAAAAAATTGCACGGCCCAATTTTAATTGGTTGCCCCATGGAGGAAGATGGTAGCGCACAGATTTGGCTAACGCAAGTTTGAAATATTTATGCAGACCCGAGGGAGTTGAGCCGTCAGATTTGTTCTCAACTTTTAAAGGTTTTTGGATGTTTTTAACAGAAAGGTATTTATGAATGGGAATAAAAGTGTTGAATAGGTTTTCAACAAGTTGTTTAAACACGGTGCGGCCTGGTTCTCCATAATTTTACCTCGACTTCATCTCAGTAAAATTATCGAGAACCAGGCCTCACCTTGATTGAACAACTAGTTGAAAACCTCTTCACCACATTTTTAATCCCTTAGTGTAAAAGCAGTCATGGTAATTATCCATTGCCCTATACAGAGGAATAAAAAGCAATAACCTATTAAGTACTTGAAGATTGTGGTCTTGGGAGATTAAATTCTCTTTGCAAGTGTTCATCACACAACTTTAGAAGGTGTCAGTGCACACTTCAAAACAGAGACTGCAGTATTGAGGTGTGTTCGTCATGTTCATGGAATATGCTGTGCATGTCAAATGTGGGAATAGTAGGGTTGCAATATCAATTACTAGTCTCAAGGGCAAGGAATGCCACGGTGACTCTCAGTTACTGAATGTCAGAGACAGACTGCAACAATAATCACCTCTCCCACAAAGAGAGGGGAAACTGAGACCCTTACCTGATGGAAGAATGCGCAAGATCTTCCTCCGCCCCGATGGCCCTGAGGACATACGAGGGCTCCAACGACGCTGATGTGCAGGCACTGCCGGACGACAGGGCAATGTTCTTCAGAGCCATGAGGAGCGATTCCCCCTCGATGTAAGCGAAGGAGAGGTTCACGCAGCCTGGGTATCTCTGCGTTGGGTCGCCGTTTTGAATGACGTCCTTCAGGCTGCCGTTGATCTTATTGATGAGACGATCTGCGAGTTTCGAGATGCGGGCATGATCGTACTGTGATTTGAAAAACAAGAACTCATCATTATTCTTATCTTTACGAAAAATGAATACAAGAATAACTGAATTGTGATGTATTCTATAAACTAGAAACAATTCAATTAATTATTTTAATATTCATTTGTTCATTTTGGCTTACAAAATATATGATAATTACATACAGAATACGAAAAAACAAATAGCAGCCTAGGAATTGCCAAAAGAGGAACTAAATCAAGTATCTACATGTAATAGAGCAATTCCCGTATTAAAAGGTACAACAGAATAAAGAAAAACAAGGTAAAACAAATAAATACAAAAAGGATACACTCTCATCAAAACATTGTTTTAAAAATAAAAAAATAAATAAATTGGGCTTAATACCTAACTAGGTAATGTTCACATCTAAGAGAGTATAGTATTTAACATGATAGTTTTATACCTAGCTTGCTCTATTAAGGTAAAATATAGGAGTAGTAAATTAAGTGTTTTTACTTTGTGCGATTCAATATTTACATGCAAAAAAAAAAAAAAAACATGAAAATTTGGGCTCAATCTGTCCTCCGAGTCAGGAGATAAACCGAGCACACTTTTCAGCATGTAAACACTTTGTCCACAATTTTAATTGTTACAACCGAAAATAAACTTGGCGGTCTTCAAATTCTATCCTCTTGACTTTGACAGTATTTCAGACAGAAATATTTCAATGGAAGATTGACACTGGTATGAACTTCATAATCAGTAAGCTTTCAGACTGATACTAGTAAAAACATTTTTTGATGAATACCAATCCTGGATGTCACATACATTCTCAAAAAAAAAAAAACACGTCTGGATCCCAGGCTAAAAAGTATTTGGGATTTACATTATTTTTATTATTAACTATTCTGGTTATTTACATTAGTATTATTACTATTATTTTTATTATTAACTATTCTGGTTGTGGAGCCAAGGATTCTCAGAAAAGCAAGCTTAAGAACCCCATGGAGAGAAGACAAGGAATGAAGTTTCAGTTTTAGATGTGGGAGGAAAACCCCAGAGATTTATTCCCGGGAAAACCCATGCAATCAGGTAGGGACTGAAAAACCCAAATATCCACACAGTGCCCCCGGTGGGATTCAAACCAGGGTCCCAGAGGTGGAAGGCGAGGGAAGATACCACTACACCAACCCGACCACCAACCTGACCGCCAACCTGACTACCAATATTACTTGCACTCCAACTCTTGCCAACATTTACTGATTACCAGTGATTTGATCAACCATTTGAAACTATTAATTACATATAAATAAAATGATTGTGTATTGTGGCATACACATACCTGTTAACAACACAAACTCTGTACATGGGTGTACTGTGTAGTTGCATTCACCACATGATATTATAAATTAGGCCAGCATAGTTTATCCATCATTTAAACTAGAGTGGATGAGATTGAATGGTCAGACAGTAGGAGGGTTAACCAGAATGGTCAGTATTTGAACATCAGATTTGAAAGTGAGGGGAATCAATCCTTTGCAGAAACATCATTGATAAAAAAGCTTACAGTTTGTATGTCAATAACTATTAATAGTTACATATCGGTGGCATGGGTGGCATATGCATAAAGTCCTTGCCTCTCCCCAATGTGGCCCTGGTTCAATTCCTGGCTAGGGCAATATGTGAGTAGAGTTGTGCGTTATTGTCTCCTGTGCCACGAGGGTTTTGCTCCAGGTAATCAGGTTTTCCTCCCTCCGGAAAAGCCAACCACTTTCGATCTCAGGCTGTGCTCCGTGGTCATATACATGTATGGGTTGATGTGGCTGGCTGCAAAAGGAGCCCTTGAATGCCAGCAGGTCAACATGGTCAAACACGATGTAGCCGCGTCCTTCACAATTCAGCTTCTCAGTTGTCAGTGAGGATAATTAGCCTCCAAAATTATTATTGCTGTACAAAAAGCCCTTTTGAAAACAAAATGCTTCAAGTAAAAGCAAGCCCCTCAGAGGGTGTTATCCCAAATCTGTTCAAAGCCATTCTCACCTCCATTTCATTCTGAGAGATTTCACATGCCTCACCGAGGCCCACGATGAGGGGTGCTGGCAGAGTTCCACTCCTCATCCCTCGCTCCTGCCCTCCACCACTCTGGAGTGCCTCAATCCGGACACGAGGTCGGCGCCGGACGTACAACGCGCCAATGCCTGTCAAAGCAAAAGTATTAACATTCTAATTGAAGAGATGTATTAAATGTTGTATGCCAGTCATGGTACCTGTGTCCCTGAGCAAGACACTTTGTTGTTCCTCAACAACCAGGTGCAGGCCTTGATCTTAACCGAGGCCACCGAGGCCATTGGCCTCATGCCCCGTCGAGTTGGCCAGCATGCCCTTCACAAAAATTGCACTGTCACTACCAACTCGGCCAGCATGCCCTTGAACAATTTCTCTGATTTGGCCAGCAAAGGCCTGCCCCTGTTTTTCTGAAGATCGAGGCCTGCAGGTGTAAAACCATCTCCACCCTGCAAGGCAGTATTTAGGATTCAAATAAAACTTGCGCACTCGGAGGCTGATTTTCTACTCCTTCCTTTTGATCAAGATGTCTGAGGTACCAATATGTTACCTTTTAATATTTATTCATAAATACCCCACTGACAGTTTAGACAGTCCTATTGGCAGAAAGGGGGTCACATGACCGTGTTCATCTGATATTAAACAACTGATAAAAACATAGCTGGAGTGTTTAACTTAAAAGGGCCGTTTGGCTAACTCATACCATGCCCGAGATGGCAGCCAAGCTTACGCGGGCACTAATAAGGCGTCACGCAATCACTACATACCAGTGCTCAATGTAAAGTCTATTAGTACTCGCGCGTATGCACAACTGTTGAGTGTCGCAGGTATATTCACCCTTTGTGAAACAGAGCTTGAGGACGAGACAGGAATTGAAAATTTACACACAGAAAAGTTTAACCGATATCCCTACATTATTATGCTTTTTAATAAAAAAGGGCAACGAATGGGCAAAGAGAGTATTGACTTGGGCTTAATTGGCCACTGACATGCAAGACCTTGCAGGGTCATGGCATTGCCAAAAAAAAGGACCTCATCTTCGGCCCGGATCTTTATTGCACAACCACTACTACCTTGCCAGTCTTAAATTGCCCTGCAACTTTTGTAGTTGAAACAGAAGTCAAAATGACCTTACCTTTTGGGGCATAGATTTTGTGTCCACTTATGGACATGAGATCTATGTTCATGGCATTCACATCTACAGGGATCTTGCCGACTGCCTGGGCTGCGTCTGTGTGAAGGAAGATCTTATTGGCACGACAGATTGCTCCGATCTCTGCTACAGGCTGCTTGACTCCAATCTCGTTATTAACCATCATGACACTTGTCAGTACCGTGTCTGGACGAATTGCCTCCTCAAAGACCTACAAGTAAGAGCATTAATAAGAATAAGAATAATAATAATATGCAGTTCTTAATAGCGCTTTATCACACCCGATGGGCGCCTCAGATCGCTCTGTGTTTTTTCCTGTAGGTATGCAGAGTTTTGTTTGTTTGAAGTATGAGACCTGTTCCTTTACATAGCGCCATGTATTAGTTTACAAGGTGTTGTGGCGCAATCTGCAGCCGATCAAACCAGGAACACCGGGGCGAACCCTGTTTCTTCGCGATAAGTGTACTGGGTTCTTTTACGTGCATTTCACAACACACGGGACCTACAGCTTTACGTCCCATCCAAAGGACACAGCAATAATGGTTAAGTGTCTTCCTTAAGGACACAAGTGTCACGACCAGGACTAGAACCC
This sequence comes from Marthasterias glacialis, assembly GCA_911728455.2. Taxonomy (NCBI): domain Eukaryota; kingdom Metazoa; phylum Echinodermata; class Asteroidea; order Forcipulatida; family Asteriidae; genus Marthasterias; species Marthasterias glacialis. The sequence continues at coordinate 23,666,713 of OU452222.1, read as the reverse complement.
ACACTCTGCTGATCAGAAACACCAGAACTTGAGTCCGGTGTTCTTATCCGCACGGCCATGGCATGCCACCCAATAGACTATTACGTGGCTGAATAGCAGCAAGCTTGAATGAGCAATCACAAAGCATGGTAATCGAATGGCCACCAACTTCTATTAAAACTTTCCTGCAATAAGCAGATAAAGTAACAGGCAGTTAAAATCAATGACTGAATGACATTCAGTTCTTATAAACGGGATGAGAGTGGATGAAAATGAAAAAACCACAAAACACCGGTGGAGGGTTTGGCGGCTACCAACCACGCCATAACCCATATCAATGGCAGCATTCTGTGCTTGAATGTAGATGGGACAAGTATCTTGGTGTAGTCAAAATACAGTCAGACAGTACAAGGCTATACAAGGGCCTGGATGTCTGTAAATGACAAGACTTGTTCTCTTTTTTGTTTTTTCATTTTATGGGTGAACAAACAAAAATTGACTGGAGAGGGATTTGAACCTGCGATCACCGGTTTAACATACCAACGCTCTACCAACTGAGCTATCCAGCCCTAATGTTGGCAGTGTCCTTATTTTGTCAATATCTTTGTTCGGGGGGTGGTGCTGTGGAACAAACTTAATGTAACTAACCATGCCAGGAACACCAGGGCGAACCCCTTCTCTTAACGATTAGTGTACTGGGTTCTTTGACATGGATTACACAACACACGGGACCTACAACTTAACATCCCATCCGAAGGGCGCAGCAATAATGGTTAAGTGTCTTGCTTACGGACACAAGTGTTAAGATGGGAACTCGAACCCACACCTCTTGTGATCAGAATTACCCGAGCATGTACATGTGCACTTGACCACTCCACCACGGCACAGCATCATGCATTTACCATGACCTTTCTATTTGGGGGTCATTCAGAATAGTCATTGGACATGCTTCATAAGTACATGTATCTTGACTAACCATTTCCCAACCCCCCCCCCCCCCCCAGTCATCTTACATATTCAAGATAACAACATTTGGCAAAACACATGTCCAGGGCCTAATTTCATAGACCTGCTTGTGCTGCAAAAATTAGCTCAGCACAAAAAAGTATGCTTACCAGAATAAGGTTACCTCCTTAAACTACAATGTCACATGTACATTCTTTGACTGGTAACCTGCTTGTTTTTGCTTAGCAGGAAATTGTTCAGCAATATTTTCTACTTAAAGCCCCATCTCAACATTGGCAAGAAGATTTACATAAACCTTGGTATAAAGATAATGACGGTAGAAAACTTTCCGTGAAATATTTCTGCCTGAAGTGTTATCGTTTTTAAATGAAATAAGATCCAACGTTAGTTTTTGTCTCAGTAAGACGAAAACTCTGCCTATAGGAAAGCGTAAAACAAATGCTGAATGCGTTTTTACCGTTTCCTTGCGAAAGAAACGCAAAATGAGCTGAAACTTTCACAGGCTGGTTTTATTACAAATATCTTGATGTGTGCAAAGAATGGAAGCATTTACGGTTTACCAATGTTAAGCTGGGGCTCTATGGAATTGGGCCCAAGAAATTTCTGTAAGTACTCATTTCACATCACGCATATTTACCTTCAGATCCAGAATGCCATTTGTTTGTACAGGAAGGTACGTCACCTCAAAGCCTTCAGCCTCCAGAGCCCGACATGAATCCAAGACACACTTATGTTCCTAGAGGTTTACATGACACATTATCAACAACGGGACAGCAAAACAGCAATTATTTATTTATTTTACTACACATAATAAAACCATGTATTTATCATACGCTTTATCAAGCCATAGGCCTTTCATAGAACCTTACAGTATTACAACCCCTGTTCATCAGGCCTTAAGCATTCCTAAATCCATCTCAACTCCTTTGGAGTATGCAGCAACGGCAGCCAAATCAGGGCACAGGTTGCTAATTATTCACACCAATAATCTATACCCTGGCAGGAACCCATTTACTCCTGGGTGATGAAAAGCAATTATAGTTAAGTGTCTTGCTCAAAGACGAAAGAGTCATGACCAGGATTTGAACCCACACTTCGGCGACCCACTTGAGTTCGATGCGCTAGACCACTCGGCCAGTGCACATCCAAAAGCACAATTAGCGCCAATAACAGGATGAATAGGAAACGAGAAGAAATGTTCAGTTTTAGATGTGGGAGGAAAACCCGAATGGGGAATACCCACGCAATCAGGCAGGGACTGAAAACCCAATCCACATGCAAGGCTCCGGTCTGAGGTGGGATTCGAACCGGGGTCCACAGAGGAGATAGGCAGGGAAAGAAACCACGGAGCCAACCTGATCCCCCTGCAACTTAACGCTTGCGGACAACATTTGTAATTGTCAAAGACCAGTATCTGCACATCTCGAGACCCAACATAAAATACTAAACCTGTGAAAGCTTAAAAATGCACAATCAATCATCAAAGTCACGACGAAAAAAGTACGGGAAAAATCATGTTACACTGTTTTCAACCACTGGTATCACAATTCTTTAAAACATTTAGACTTCATATTATCTGTACAATTGCATGCAAATTGTCAGTGGCAAATTATTCCTTTTTTTGTTTAATACAAGCGAAGGTGATTACTGAAATTGATTGACGTCCAATTTGCATAGTTCCTTTCTACATGTTCTAAGGCTAACCTACTGGTTAACCAACTTTGTCAGTGCAAGTACAAATATCCCACTTGTAACTGTATGAACTAAAAATGAGGCTGTTTTATCTCAGAAGATACTTACTGTCTGAGTAGTGATGATGTGCTTCTTACGGGACTTGTAGAATCTGGACACACCCTAAAATAGACGGAAATATTTCACAAGTCATTAATAATACTAATAGTAAGCAGTTCTTATACAGCGCTTTAATCACACCCAAAGGGAGTCTCAAAACGCTCAGTGTTTTTTCCTGCAATGTATGCGGAGTTACATTTTGAAGTACATGTATCAGACATGTCAGACCTGGTGTGGACTTCACATAGCGCTAGGACTAGACTTATCTCGACTTAGGACGAGTACATAGTCCTAACTTATAGGACGAATCATAAGTTAGGACTTGTTTTGTGAAATCTACCCCTGTTCCATTACATAGCACCTTGTAATGGCTTACAAGGTGCTGTGGCACAATCTGCAGCCGATCAAACCAGGAACACCAGGGCGAACTCCTTCTCTTTGCTATAAGTGCATTGGGTTCTTTTACGTGCATTACACAACACATGGAGCCTACGGCTTTACGTCCCATCCGAAGGATGCAGCAATAATGGTCAAGTGTCTTGCTTAAGGACACAAGTGTCACGACCGGGACTAGAACCCAAACTTTGCTGATCAGTAGCACCAGAGCTTGAGTCCAGTGCTCTTATCTGATCTGCCACGACGCGCCACCATTAAATTTGATCATTAATATCTACCATTCATATTTGTAATACAAATACATGTACAGTACAATGACCACCTACATGTGTATGCTGGGAACAAAGGGTAACTAAAGTAGGGGCCTACATGTAAGAAGTAACCATTACCAGAAAACGTCACAGGTACATGTACACACCTTTACAGAGATATTGTTGGATTCAGTTGCGCCACTTGTGAAGATTATCTCTCTTGCATCGGCTCCAATCAGACGAGCAACTTGCTGTAAACCCAAAATCCATAAGGACAGTTTAATTAGAAACTGGACTGAAGGTACATTGCACTTGGGACAGTTATTGCCAAGGCGTGGCCTACCACTTCAGCTTTTGGCAAAACTGCTACAAACGTAACCTTCCTAAGATGTAAATAAAGACAATTTAAACGCTCTCCACAACAATTCAATGCAATTGTACAATGTGTAGGTGCTCTGGTCATGAACTGTATTACATCATTCACGGCTCTACAAGTAAGTTCAGGCATCATCACTGAAATGTCTTTGGTAAAGTATGTCTGGCCCTGTGCCAGGACGTAATGACAATGAGTAGTACCAACTACATACATGTACATGTATCAAATTCAGTAGATCATGTTAGATTTGCATCGAGGATAAAAACAAAGTATTAGTGCTAGACAAGTATCATACATGGGTGTGTTAAAGGGGCTGTGTCGTCATAATAATAGCAGTAAGGGAATAACCCACTACTAAACAAACTTGCGCACCGGCGGTCACATCACAGTTTAACAAAGACAGCATCCTTTGTGATTTGACTGCAAGTGCGCATGTATGCAGTATCTGGGTTCTTCTTTCTATGCACAGCCACAGTCCTGCTACAATCATGACTACACAGCCCCTTGAACATGATAATACAACACATCAGCATGATCAGCATACGGGTAAAACACAAAAATATAACACATCAGCGTACGGGTAAAACACAATAATACAACACATCAGCGTACGGGTAAAACACAATAATATAACATCAGTGTACGGGTAAAACACAATAATATAACCATCAGCGTACGGGTAAAACACAATAATACAACACATCAGCGTACGGGTAAAACACAATAATATAACATCAGTGTACGGGTAAAACACAATAATATAACCATCAGCGTACGGGTAAAACACAATAATACAACACATCAGCGTACGGGTAAAACACAATAATATAACATCAGTGTACGGGTAAAACACAATAATATAACCATCAGCGTACGGGTAAAACACAATAATACAACACATCAGTGTACGGGTAAAACACAATAATATAACCATCAGCGTATGGGTAAAACACATATTAATAAATACCTAGGACAGTTTGTGGATTCTGATTGGTCAAAAAGTGATCACGTGGGTGTGTATTAACGGCGATATAAAGACCGGCTAACAAAACAAGAAAGTATCGCCGAGAAAGAAAAGTTACAAAATGGACGATTTTAGCCGTTTATTTCGTTAAAAAGGTAAAACACAACAATACAAATAATAATCAAATTGAACAACGATTAGGGATGATGATTTGGCGATTCATCTTGATTTTGAGTTGATTTGATATTTTTAAGATGATCTTTATGGATCATGATACTCACAGCTCTTGCTTTCTCTACAGCCTCCTCACACTCCCAGCCATAGGAATGGGTCCTTGAGTGTGGGTTCCCGAAGTATGCCAAGGAGTAAGGCATCATCGCATCAAGAACGCGGGGATCCTTCAAGAAAACACCCAATATACAAATTATTCATCTTTATCTTGAAATCAGAGTTACCTCAACGCTTTGGCTATGCCATTGGGTTTTAGATGAGTACATTCCTTTTTAGTATACCTTCTGACCTTATGTATTGACGTCATCACGCCGCCATCTTAGAGGTAACTCGATGATGTAACAATGGAAACGCAGAATTTTGTACGCACGGCGCACAGGATCTGCCAATGAACACCCTCATTTTGACCTCTAGACGAGGGCGTCCTACTCAAATGACGTCATGTGCATAAGGTCTACCATAGTTAATTTAAGAATCATTTTGAACTATTTTGCCACAAGGTTTTAAGAAACATTATAAAATCTGTTTCAGATTAACTTTCATAACAATGTAAACACTGCATACACACTGCATACACCCTACTAGTGTCAATTTTTCACTGACGATAATTAAGCAGAGCCAGGAAATTGGCGAAATAATGTTATATGGACTATTAGATTTAATAACCAGTTCTTATATAGCGCATTTCACAATAACGTCTCAATGCGCTTTACATTAGTGCCCTGGTCATTGGGCCAATAACATTCCTGTAATCTTTCTCAGCCTCCCTGGGGAGTATACAGCCCCGTGCTGCCGTGGCGCTCCGGAGGCTTTTTGAGACTAGGAGGGTCGCAATGCTAGGAACATAATAAATGAAAAACAGAAATTTTGAATGTGGTGTATGATTGTTATCATGGTTGAGCCATCACGAGGCTAATTGGAGGAAAAATAAATTGGTCACTTTGGGTTATGAAGCATCAATAAACATTTTCACACTACAAAAAATCTCCGTTGTCAGACAAGGGTCTGACCCGTGTAATTTTGACAGACCTTTTCACAACACAACATTTCAATCCGGCGTTGACCCTTAAAGACTGACAGAGCGCTCGATCGAATCTGTGTCGAAACCTACCCTGCTCACGAGGTGGCTTGAGGATTTTTGACTTGTGTAGTGAATTACACAGACAGCGAAAAAAGCTGCTTTCACAGTGTCATGCGGTGTGAAAGCAGAGCAGATTTGAACCACGTCAAAATTTTACGGAGACAACACGGATTGGGACTGTGTAGCTTTAAGCAAGGATCGGAGCTTGGTAGTAAGGAAAGGCCTTCCGTCATATGCATGCATTCTTATAAAAACTGAACATTACCATGATAACGTTCTACCTGTATCGTTGTGGCTATGGGACCAGCAATGAATTTCGTTTGGCCTGTGTAAATGAAACTCACCAAAGGGGTAGTTGACTGTGCATCCATGTACAGAGCCCTTCCTGGAGAGGGTTCCTCTACGTCTGTTGCCTTCTCTATGATCGATAATAAAACAGTTGTTTTTTTGTTTTTTTTGCAATTGTAATTACAGTTCATGTGTATCCTAGTAAAGTACAATGAAGTATGTCATCATGTTACCAGTAAATTAACCCTTCCTAATGCATGTGTTCCACAAACTTCCACAAAATTGCCTACCCCTTACATCAATGGTGCATTTGAATGCTTTCCACAAAGTTTTGCATGTTCTTCTGAAGAGTAGTGCACAAGGACCACAAAGTCCCACACTGAACAGTTACTGCAGGATTATGTTTTCCAGATGCCATGGGACTACATGTATGTGGTTTCTGTGTTCTTCAAAATTCCATAGTTTTACTTTGTGGAAGCGGATCAAAATTCCACAATTGTTGTGGTAGGCCTATTGTGTGGAATTGCGTTGTCGTGTTCTACGGCAGTACACATGTTCTTCAAAATTCCACAAGTGTGGAGTTCCTTGGAATGAGTAGGTTTTTGAACACAGTCCACTGATTGTAAGCGGGTTAAGGATTGATATTGACTCATTAACTGGGAAGCTGTACTCCTTTTTTTGCAATTTTGACTTGGACGGTCGTACTAGAGCCCAAGGGAAGTTTAGGTCCTACGCTGTGATCAGTGGTGATGAAAGCAATTTGCTACGATTGTGCGATCATACCTTGCTTTGCTCCCAAAAGCCTGCCCAAATTACGACAAAGACTCAACAAAATGGCTGGAAAATCACCTACTGGCTTCTCAAGAATATCAAAGATGAAACAGGGTCTCACACAATCATAATACCCCTGTGCTTCCTTGGGGTGCTAGATGACTGTACAGGTCAACATTTCAAAAAGGAATACAGCACACTAGGTCTATATCAACTACTAGTTCTTGGCCGACTTATTTTACTTTCTTGCATACATGTAGGTCTAGAGAAAGAATCTTTGTGAAAATCACGACCATCAATCTAGTCGAGGCCAGATAAGCTCGAGCCTGCCAACAAGTGATCTTTGTACAGATATTTCGATCCAGCATGCAGGAGCGTAGTTCCTCAGTGCTGGCCAAGCCGGTGTCTCGTTTCAGGGTGTCTACGAACAGACAAAGTCGAAGGAGAGACATCTTCTCCCACAAGAAGCCTTGCCTTGTGTGGGCTCCCACAGAACGGTTGGGCAATAAAACTGACTTTCAAATATTAAAGAAGCCCATGAAACAGTTGCTGACATGTGTGCTGCTCCATACACTTTGTGCAGAAACTGCATTGTCATCCACATCTCCGAGATAATTTCATATTTTCCCCGGATGATTGATGTGAATTGAACTTGAAGAACGTCCAAACCATATTTTTTAAAAACTACTTTTACTAAATAAAAATAATTCCCACATGTCCCATCATTCAAATTAAATCAGTAAAATAATAGGCCTTAATCCCTATCTACGGAGCCCCTACATTGCCCTACCTAAAGGGACATTGGAAAAAAACAAATTATCTTGAGCGCTTGAGATATATTATTTTCTTCTTCTTGATGTCCCTTTTCATACTTTGTATGGGCTCCGGCCGTACTACCCATCTATCTCTTAATTTACTCTTAAATTAAAACAAAAAATAATGAAATTAAAAATATCTTTAATGAGTGTATTATCAATGGCACCATACAGTCTAACTTGTATCCTTCATAGAGCAAGGACTTGTGTTGTACTCGTGTGTGCATCGCGATACCCTGACTTTTTTAAGCGCAAGTTACGGAACGTTCTCATTTTGTCATGTTAAACATGAAAAATAAACAGATTTACCCTGCACCGCAACTCCTGCAGCAGGCGAAGCTTGCTGCAACAGGTACCGTCTTGAAGCCCCAGCGACATTTCGTACAGCTCCCACAGAGCTTCGGCAAAATGCTGGAAACATTTTTTTTTTATTAAAAGTTTGGATCAGAACTAAATTAGTAGGTTTTTGTATTGATATGTCGAAGTGAGTGCGTGGTGTTTATGCAACTTCTGACTACGACATGATGAAAAAAAATAAACACAAACACGCCCTCACGTGGCGTAATTGCAACAAAATATTGAAGAAAAAGAGGGCGCACTTTCTTGTAATTTTGTTTTACGTTTCGGAGAGATTGCGGAGACTTGTCAGCAAAATGAAATTAAACAACTAAAATTAACTACGCTACGTCTACGTAACGAAGGAATTACACTAAAACCGGTAGTCTCTAGACGATTGTAGAAACTGTTCGTTTTGCGATGATTAAGAAACATCGCATTCTTTCAAGCGTTTGGATGGCAAACATTTTTCAGAATGTCCGGTATTTTGGAGGCGTGTCGTGGCCAAACTCACACCGGTTGTACTCGCTCACGTCCCGCCGAAGATCCAGCGGGCGCCCGGTGAATACCCTGGCCACTCGAGTGAGATATTTCCATGGACACACTGTTAAGCAACAAGCCAGCTACTCACTTAACTGTGGAACATTTCAAAAATCATGGCAAGTCAAACCTTTCCCTTTGGGCAGGCCGTCGGTCGGCAAGTTTTCTCTTGTGACAAAATCATTTGGTCACAACTTCAACAACAGTGTGACTGTGAACAGTCATCCTTACCGTTTCTTTCAGACAACTCCACCGTGCAGCTGGTACGGTCATTTATCAGTTTCACCAGAGCAAGTCAGTAAAATTCTACACCGACACGAATTTGCCGCCCATGTCGAGAAGGAGGGTCTCGCCGTGCAATCGTTTGTGAGTAACCAAGTTGCCTCCAACAATCCCCTAGAGGACCGACGGGGTGCTGCTAGGTGTACTTTGACCGACGCAATGCTGTTTGGTGTATTCGATGGTCACCACGGACCGGCATGTGCACAGGTCATTAGCGAGCGTCTCTTTAATTACATAGCTGCGGAAGTTCTCCCGTATGACATTCTACAGGATGCGAACCGTATGTTTTCTAACGGTGACCTCACAGAGCTAGTGGATTTTTATGAACATCCTAACGATTACATCTCCCACGACCGGCAGCAGTTGTTCAAAAACAGCCTCGCCCAGTACCTGAAGGACAACATTTCTATTGACTTCCAAGGGGAGTATGACTTGACCAACATCTTGATGATTGCGTTTGACCGTCTTGACAAGGACCTATCGACAGAAGCATTGAGAACCACCAATGGGGAGTTTAACGATGAAGGACTGCATCGAGTCTTCTCTGGCGCTTGCGCTTGCATCGCTTACGTTGAAGGTGATAACTTGTACGTTGCTAATGCTGGAGATTGTCAAGCTGTCCTCGGCGAGCAGAAAGAAGACAATGTATGGAGTGCTACTGCAATGTCCTTTGAGCACAATGCCCAGAACTCTGATGAAGTACGTAGGATACGCTCATCCCACCCACTCAACGAATCCTCCACTGTAATCAAGAATGGTCGTCTTCTATCAGAGCTTGCCCCATTACGGGCCTTCGGAGATGTTCGCTACAAATGGAGTCGCACAATCCAACACCAGGTCCTTAACCCCTGGTTTGGAACCAACGTCATCCCCAAGAACTACCACACCCCACCTTATTTGATTGCCACGCCCGAGGTCATCCATCACCAGCTCACCCCGTCCGATAAATTCCTTATTCTTGCTACGGATGGATTGTGGGACTGCATGACCCCAGAGAAGGCAGTCAACCTTGTAGGAGACTTCCTCCTAATGAGTGATAAGATGGGAAGCTTCCAGCCCAAAGCTGAGGGGATGTCTCTGCAACACCTTCATCAAACTCTAGCGAGGCGCAAGGCAGCCTTGTGGCCCGTAGACACTAATGTTGCGACCCATTTGATCCGTTATGCATTGGGAGGTGTGCATAATCGTTTTGATCACAACAGACTAGCCAATACTCTCAGTCTACCCGACAACGTGGTCAGACAATACAGAGATGACATCACAGTTACTGTTGTTTTCTTTAATTGAAGTTAACCACACCCCAAAATAGACCGATCCGTTGAGCACCGCCCCTTATAATGCACTGACCAATCACAACTGGGTATGAAGCTAAAAAGTCAAACATGTTGAAAATTCAAAACAATGTCGACAAGTTTAGTGTATTTTAAAAGCAAGATTACAAGCTGCCTGTGTGAGCAGCCATGGTTGTTATGGTGGGTGGAGGGTGTGGTCTTATTTTGTACATAGTATCTAGCGCACAAGTTTTATGGACATTTTCTCAGCTGTTTCTCTGTATCTTTTAGAAAAATATAGACCGATGATGTCGATTAAATATCCATCGATTAACATGATTAAGTTTTACTCAGTGAAATAAAAATAATTAGGCCTATGTTCAACTTCAAATAAGAATGTATCCACACCCAGCGTGTCCAACACTTTATTGGACACGGTTTCAACAGGAGCTGAGTTCACAAGTTTTAGAACATGCAGATAGTGAGCCAGGAGTCTGCGCCTCATTTTTGTTTGTTCCACAGGGGCTGCGTGTTCTACATAATTTGTAAAACTTGTGAACTCTTTGATCATGATCCAATTATCAATGAATTCACAAGTATTTAGAACACGCAGTGTGGAAAGAAACAAAAATGAGGTGCAGACTTCTGCCTAACTTAACGGGGTCGGTATTTACATGTGTATTCAATTTGGTTTCTGAAAATTTTTGTATTTTTGGTCAGGGCTGAAATATAACCAAAAAAATCACAGACCAGAAATATTTGAACAAGACCTAAATAGGCCCTACTTATTTCCTCAGGAAATTCTTTTTTTTTTTTTAATATTTGCTTCACGTTTAAGAGGGTGTTAGGAATTGAAAAGCTTTACGGTACAATGTCATAGGCCTGTATGCTTCGGTTATTCTTCTTGATAAAGGGCACACTCTATGAGGAAATTGTGAATTTCTTTTGGAACATTTTAAGGGCACCAAGGCAATGACCAGGGGCAAGGGAGGCAATTGCCGCCATTGACTCTGTTAAGCATAAGGCCTGGTGTTAAAGGGGCTGTGTCGTCATGATCACAGCGAGTCTGTGGCTAGACTGACTTATGACCGCTCAACCTGTTATTGCACGCACACGCGCGCGAGTAGCGGTCACATCACAGAATTATAAAGACGGCGCCCTTTGTGATACAATGGTCAACACGGGCGCGTGTAGTAACTGGGTGAGAGTTCATGTTTCTGGGCCCAGAAACAGGCAGACTACGATCATGACAACACAGCCCCTTTAAGGTAGCCGTATACTTGACGTCCTGGGCCCACTTTCATAGAGCTGCTTTTAAAAGCACAAAATGTAGCTGAGCACAAACAAAACTATGCTTACCAGAATAAGGGTACCAGCCATAATAGCATGTCACATGTACAATCTGTGACTGGTATCCTGCTTATTTTTACTTAACAGAAAATTTGTAAGCTCTATTTTCTGTTTTTTAAAAGCAACTCTATGAAATTGGGCCCTGGATATGAGGGCCCTTCTCAGGGGTAGGCAATTTTCAGAATAGCCTTTATGAGTTATAATGTATGAAAGACAGTATACATGCATGACAAGTAGGAGTGCACTGTTTGGTTTGGGTGTAGGCCTACACCATGTACATGTATAGGCCTACAGACAAATTTACCCGAACCAAATAATTTCATAGTAGGCCTACTGTGTCCACCATATCTCAAAATGGCTTATTCAAACCTTACCTGTAAGAAGTTATTATAATTTCACCGGATTAATATTCAAGGGCCGCATACATTTTCTGGCGGTGGAATTTGGACGTCAGATATTCATCACTCATTGTAAATCCGTCATTTTCGTGAAATGATTCAGCTCTCAATGTTACATATTTCTGCAAACTTTAAACACAGTTCATCACGCAAACCCATTGTGTATTTATCACCGTACACCGACTGCACAGCACTATACATGTACATGCAAAGACAATGTCCTGCGCCATCATGCTAGTGTACGCGAACGCATGACAGGCATGTTTCAGAGATCTAACAAAACGGAAACTTTTTAACATTGACTTGATTGAGTAGCTGAATTCTTTCACAAAAATGACTTACGATTTATGAGGAATACATGTATCTGACATCCAAAACTCACCGCCAAAAATTATATGTAGCCATGGAATGTTAATCCGGTGAGATTAGTAGCGTCTTACAGGTAACATTTGAACTAAGGAGCTCTGGAAATTGGAAATAGTCCTCCCTGACCCGGAAACGAACCCTCATAAAAATGACTTGACTCTTGCCAGTGGTCCAGGGGTTGTTTCCAGCCCTGACTGCCTGATGGGTGACTGTGTGACTTTGGTTTCAAATTAATGAAACTCATAATTTCAACCAGCAATGTTTTTGGAAGGGCCTAATACAATATAACATACTGAAGTAGTTTCCATTCATTCAATGGGAACAAGCTATAGGCTAACATCTCATTTGAGCAACAAAAACACTTTCTAAAAATGCTCTTTTTCAAGAGGTTTACTCCGCCCTTTCCATTTACTGCCACCCTCAACCTCTCATGCCACTGATGAACGTCAATCCTGAAATATATTGTAGTTTCCTCTGAGAGGTGTTTGGATGATGTAGCCTTTTACCCAAATTCTTGGGCATGGTCACGATGGTTAGCATACAGTTACTTGTGTACTAGGCATTAAAAGCTTGGTCAATAAAAAAAATCAACCGATTTTCTGTTGAAACATTTTGAGCTACCTTTTGGGGAGATGGAGGAAGGGGGTTGAGCTTTGCATGGTTAGTTTGTTTTTGCAACCCAAAAGCATACAGTACAGTTTTAGCAACCCTGTACATAATGTATACATTGTGCAATGTAACTGTACAACAGTTTGGGCAGTGCAATCATACAAATTGCAAGCCCCACCCCCCTTTTTTTGGGGGGGGGGGCATCAACCCACCTTGTCTACACACATTTAACACTCTTGAGTGTTTACAGTACAAGCAGTGCATCGTATGATTAAGTTAATCATTTTCATGGACTTTGAAGTTTGAGTGATTGCTGTGGATCTGGAATGAACTGATCGATTATAATGTACTATGCATGAATGCCCAGAAATAAACATGGTTGCATTGTTATCGACTCATTTTGTATTAATACTATTCTGTTTTGCATCAGGTTGATGGACTGATAGAGCCCCCAATCCAGTCCAATGCAGGCAAAATCAAAAAGTTTTTTTAATATTTGTACATGCATCACCTGGGCCCATTCTACGTGTTTTACTACGTACGTAATTCTCCTCGCACAGCGTTACCATTGGGATTCTAATATCATTTGATTACCACAGTCTTACATAGCACACCTATCTACTAAAAATTTGGTACAGTACCCAAGGCGCGCCGCTTATTATTATCGTTTTTGTAAGGCAGGTTTTTGAAGTTTTTGAATTATGAGACCCATTTATGTAGCACCTTTCAACATGTTCAAGGGTTTACAAGCAACTACCAGAAACACCAGGGCAAACCACTTCTCCAAGTGACAAGTGTAACTGGGTTATTGTACGTGCATTACACAACACACGGGACCTACACGGCTTTGTGTCCCATCCGAAGGATGAAGCGATAATGCTCAAGTGCCTCGACCGGGACTCGAACCCATGCTGCTGATCAGAAACACCAGAGCTTGAGCTTGGTGCACTAGACCGCTCGGCCACGACACACCACTGCGCTAGCAGGCAAACAAGCGAAGAATAAAAAAAATTGCTAAAGTGTGAAATATGCTTACTGTACTTCAAGCTCAGATTCCTGGGTTACCGTAGGTGCCAAATGTTCGCCAACGGTAAGTAGAACCCTTGGACGCTGACATTTTGCCGACACACCTTTGATAATTTGTAAAAATGCAATTAGCATAGACCTTAACGATGGTATCAAAAGCACTCATCACTACCATTATTAAAAATTACGGCAGTGGCGTAACTTTGGGGTGGGGGGTGATGGGGAGCAGGTACCCTCAATCTCATGTTCGAGCCCTCCCCCCCCCCTCCCACATTTGAAGTCTGGACATATGAGATCTAAAATTACTAGAATAAAGTCTTAAAGTTTATTAGCTTTTTACATGTACATGTATGTCATGTATGTAGTAATTTTGTTGTTTTTAAAACTTTTTTTCATTGACACGCAGAAAATGTTTTTGCTCTTACATCATGTACATGTACCTCCCCGTCAGATTATCTTGTCAATAGTTAACAGCATAACAAGAGCGCTGAAATGGGGGATTGTTTAGGAAAAACGGAAACTAGTTTTTAATTGGCCAGAAGTGCCCCCCCCCAGGAAAATATTGTGCACCCCCTTGTTATGTGCCCTCCCCCTAAAATTTCACCTTAATTTCACCGATGTTTTAAAGACCCAGCTCAACATTGGTAAACTGAATGTTTAATAATTCCATTCTTTGCACGAATCAAGATATTTGTATTAAACCAACCTGTGAAAATTTCAGCTCATTTCGTTGTTTCATTTGCTAGAAAACAATAAAAATACATTCAGCGTTTTTGTACGCATTCCTGTAGGCAGAGTTTTCGTCTCACTGAGAAGAAAACTAATTTTGGATCTCATTTCATTTATTAATTTAAAAACGATAACATTTCAGGCAGATATATTTCAAGGAAAGTTTTCTACCATCAGTATCTTTATACCATGTAAGGTATATGTAAATCTGTGAACATTTATGTTTTTCTTCTTTCCAATGTTGAGCTGGAGCTTTAATGTAAAGAATATGGTTGTCACATTTGAAGTTTATCGATAAAATGTGATGATCACTGTTTATTTACACATTTGATTTATATATACATTTATTATATCGTTTCAATGTACATCTATCTACACTTGAAACACATTTCTAACACATGCTAACACATTTCTTTTTACAATAAATGTTGGTTAAACGTTTGTGAAAACACACTTGATCTTAATGTAAAAAATATCAACTCAATTACTAGTGTTGTAACATTGTACAAAATTCAGATTGTCTGGAAGCAAAAGATCGCGTTTAAAAATCATACGACAAACGCTGCATTTAAATTCACAAGCGGTGATTCTTCTAATTTCGTTGAAATTACATTACCTACTATGTACAGAACACAGCACTCTATGCACAGAAATAAATCATAAAAAACACAAATTTACCATCCATCCAAAAGTCATTCCAACCAACCTTAATATCTAAAGGTAAAAGTAAAGAGAAAATAAATAAATTCATACAAGATTTACTCGCGATCAGTGGCGTGGCTGGGTGGGGGGGGGGGGGGGCAGGGATCAGTGGGTTGAGTGGGGCACCAGGCAATCAAGACCTTGTCCCCAGGTGCCACAAACCCAAGCTACGCCACTGCTGCAATAGGAGACTTTAGAACGATAGGTGGCAGCAGACTTATCAGGTAAATTATCTATGTTTACGTAGTTATGAGCATGCGCACATTTCCGCGAACAATGGATGTACCTGGTAAGTCTGCTGCCATCTAGTGTCCTCAAAAGTCGCCCACTGGTGGTGGCAGTTGATGTCATAAAGCAAGTAACCAACTACAACACATCATGTACAATGCATGTACGACAACCAACATGTATATGGGTTTGTTTTCTTAAAAACTAGAGAGTTGGACTTAATGTACTCTTCCCAAAACAATGATGATCTTTTCCTCCAACATAGAATATTATCTTATCATAATTGTGCCATTTTTCTGTTATGGTACATGTATGTGAGTATACCAAGAAACTCTGGAACCTGGAAGCATTTTTCAAAATAACGTTGCTGTTGAAAATGACGAGACAAAGTACTACATTGCCAAAAAAAAAAAAAAAAAAAAAACAGAAAATATTGTGTGAGGTGTAATATCTAAAGAAAGATATTGGATCGGCCAACTTAAAAAGTACAATGTAGTCAAAATAGGTAACTGAGATACAAGTAAACTGCACAACTTAATGCAATCTACAATGTGTCTAAAAAAAAAAAAAAAAAAGTAATAATTATGGTCCGTTTCTTTTTTTCCATTATTTATTGTGCATTCTTGAAAGTCAGTGTTTTGATACCGAATTACAATCAAACAATAAAATATGTATTTGATATAAAAACATGTGGTGCATCCCAGAGATAATAATGATTCATGATTCATAATGAAAATGGATTGCCTTTTCTATCTCACATGGTACATTCGTTTCACATTTGGGGATCAAGGTTGGCTCAGTGGTTTCTTTCCCTGCCTCTCACCTCTGTGGACCCTGGTTCGAATCCCGGACCGGAGCCTTGCATGTGGATTGGGTTTTCAGTCCCTACCTGATTGCGTGGGTTTTCCCCATTTGGGGTTTTTCTCCCACTCTTAAAACTGAACATTTCTTCTCGTTTCCTAATCACCACCCTATTATTGGCACTTGCGCTATTGGATGTGTAATCAAATAAATAAATACTTTTGAGTAGGATGATACAGTATCGTTGTGTGCCCAACAGAAGGTTGTAACGAAAGTATGACCGCCTAAGGTCAGAAACAATTCTGTCAAAAACTGTTTTTCGAGAAAACTCAGTCTGAAAGTTTGGTCGTTTTTTCTGCTATTTGTAAGTCATTACGGGAAAGTTAACTTCTGCATGGGAATGGAAGAACATGTCTTGGGAGTAATTCTAGCAACAAACATCAAGAACAGTCATGCCCTATTTTTTTTTTTAAAGAGCCATTTTATTGATTGTGACCTTTTGCTGGGGCAAAAAGCTGTAATTTTGTGCCCGGAAAAATGTCCTAAGGCTGTACGACCTTCTCCCAGGCACACAAGAGTATGCAATAATAAAAACACTCCTTCTATACATTTCAATAGACCCCTTGCATTATGACGCCACAAACTCAAACAGTGCCCTCACTGAGGACAAAGTAAGACCTATCAATGGCTGAGAGTTGTGCTTGGCGCATACACACACACACACGCACGTTTCCATTGTTTGACCTCAGCTTTGGGGGTAAGCTCTATCGGACGGTTTGTGAATAGCGTTCATACGATTCTCTTCTCGCTTGACTTTCAGATAGAGATCTTCCTAAGATCCAGCGCCGAATTATAATGCTGATTGTTTGACACAGTTTGTGTACTATTGCCTAGAGAACAGTTAAATACCATTAACGGCCCCTCATGCTTTTAAGTGCATCTAGGCTTGTGGACAAGTAGTTAAATGTTTGTCGCGGTAATAGCGTAACGGCTCTCACGCGACTCTCGCGATACTGCTGCTGTTCTCACGAGGACTCTCGCGATACTGCTGCTGTTCTCACGAGGACTCTTGCGATACTGCTGCTGCTCTCACGAGGACTCTCGCGATACTGCTGCTGTTCTCACGAGGACTCTCGCGATACTGCTGCTGTTCTCACGAGGACTCTCGCAATACTGCTGCTGTTCTCTCGAGGACTCTCGCGATACTGCTGCTGTTCTCACGAGGACTCTCGCGATACTGCTGCTGTTCTCACGAGGACTCTCGCGATACTGCTGCTGTTCTCACCAGGACTCTCGCAATACTGCTGCTGTTCTCACTCGACTCTCGCGATACTGCTGCTGTTCTCACCAGGACTCTCGCGATACTGCTGCTGTTCTCACGAGACTTCAGCGACTACGGCCCCATTACATGGGGCAGTAATCGTGAGCTAGCATGCACGCGAGAAAGCAGCAGTATCGCAAGAGTCACGTGACAGCGGTTACACTGTCACTGCGACAAACATTGAACCACAAGTCTAAAGTGCATCGGACAGTTTCTGTTACGACAATTTACGCATGTTTTAAATCTGTGCTACTTAAACTTCCTGAGGGCAAGTAAAAAGCACACACTATGATACTAGCCTGGCGGGCCTACTTAAAAAAAACGGGTTAAGGCCTTGTAACTATACATACTAAAGGACATTGGTGGAAAGTTCCTACACTCGTTAAAACAAGTAATAAGGTTCAAAATAAATTACTAATAAATACACCTAAATGTGTATGACCCTTTCTTTCCATAGAAGTAAACCCTGAATACATAATTCTTTGTCTTCATACATGTCATATTCACGTTTCATCGGTTTGGAATACCACGGTTGACTTCTGTGAAGAGATGTGGCTCCTCGCGGTGGACGGATGACTTACCGCCTGATGTCTGCTCATCCGGGAATGGGACGACCGGTGACTGCTGCCCTGGCGTGGCATCTGACTCTCCGTCACTACAGTGGCATCGTCGTGGTAGTTAGAACTCAGTTGGTTCGTTGGAGAACTTAGAGGGGGATTCAAGCCAGTCTCCCCAAAACTCAGTATCGTGTACTGACGCACTGCAGAGGACGAAGGGAGTGGGGGAAAGGGTCAGTTAACGTTAACTGTCTACAGGTCAGAGCAAAAAGGTTGAGACTTTGTTTGGACGGGTGCAAACACACAACTGTTTCAGTGCAACGACTAAGTAGTATCTCACACCATTGCCTTCAAAAGTGCAAATCAATTCAACCACCTGTTTCGTATGTTGTCATTTGGTATACAGTGTCATAATTTGAGAAGGATATAAAGCATGGCTTTGTTTGCAAATTATTCTCTATTTGAGGTGTGGTTACAATGTAAGCTACAGCAAGTAACCTGCCAAAGTGTCAGATGTGCTGTGTACGTGATGTAGGTAAAAGAGAGGTTTCGCAAGTCTACGGATGCATTTACAAAAACTTGTTAACACTCTGTGTTCACATGATGTTTAACCGTCATGACCGTAGTGTCTGTCCTTTGCATGCATGTTAACAACGGATACAAGCATTCATGATAATAATAATAATTTGGGAGGCTAATCATCCTTACTGGCAGCTGAGAAGCTGAATTGCGATGGACGCGGCTACACGACGTGTTCGAGCTGCAGGCATTCAAGGGCACCTTTGGCAGCCAGCCAAATCAACCCATAACCACGGAGCACAGCCAGAGATCAAAAGTGTTTGGCTTTTCCAGACGGAGGAAAACTGGATGGCCGGGAGAAAAACCCTTGTGGCACAGGAGAGAACCAACGCACAACTCTACTCACATATGGCCCAAGCTGGGAATCGAACCACGAACACATTGGTGAGAGGCAAGCACTTTACGCACACACCACCCATGCCACATTCATACACGTAGTAGAAAAAACAGATACTGTTTTGCAGAATTTAAGTTGTACACTTGTCCTGGATTAACAACGTTTCCCATGAAATAATGTATGTTTGGGAAAAAAAAGGATAATAATGTATTTCTAGTACTTTTGAGTGCAATGAAATGAAGGTCGCTTTGTTTCACCCATAGAGAAAAAATGGTCACTTCAATATTTCATTATTTTCTGGCTATTGAACGGTGGTTTTTGTGTAATCCTTGACTTTAGTTTCATGAAGAGGCTTCTGAGAAATGGAGAGGCTTCCACCATTGTTTATTCATTGTATTTGAAGCTCAATGGAGGTATGTCAGAGAGAACCCGAGAATCCAGCCATGGTTCTAGGTCTAGTAGTAATACCGATCCTGTGCCGTAGGTTAGGGCTGAGGTTTTACAATTCACGCTGCAGGAGTTTGACATTTTCTTGGGAGAGAAACCAAAAGTCATGGTGCAATAAAGAGAATTTTGTTCTCTTGGCTTTGTCCAAGTCAGGGTTTCTTTGTGCCAGCGGTACTCTCATAGAAAAATGATTTCGCCAATTCCGACAAAATAATCCCACCAGGGGGAGGGGAAAAAATGAAAGAAACCTGGCAGCAACTCGTTAATCTTCCCACGTCAAATTATGTAACCGTATCGAATTATTAAAAAAAATAAAATAAATAAAATTTAAAAAATGCAGTGTAGAAAGTCTAACTGTAAATGAATGTGCTGTTATGCTAATGTTCAACAGTGCTTGAAAACGTATGTAGTATAATGTAACAGCTCACTCAAATTTGCCATTTGTTATTGGTTAGTTTTCAAAAACAGAAATCATTCTCCACTACGGGTAATTTTGTGCTCAAGTGCTGCTGTTGTGAAGACACAGTTACAACTTACCCATCGATCACTAGAATTGCAAACAAAGTAGAAAAGCAAAGCAAGCATAAACAGAAAGAAAACAGGTGTTATGAACACAATAAAGCATGCATTGTTTGGCTAATTAAGGAGAAACACAGATTTGAAGGGGGGAAAAAAAACTTAGGAAGTACACAGTGTGTGACACTAAACAATTAATAAAAATATAAATTTACACAGCTTCGTACGCATTATTTCTTAGCTCGAGCAGGAACTGGGTAAGAGTTCAGGATTCCACTTACAACAACAGGCCTGCTATGATCATGACAACACCCCCCCCCCCTCCCCTTTAACGTCTTTAACGTGTTTAACACTTTTTAACTTTGTGCGTGGCAGTAATGTCATGCAAAGTAACATCCCACGCCCTCCAGCCGATCCCCATGCCTACTAATTTTATAGGTCTGTTTTGGTACGCATTTTAAAGTTGCACAATGTCTGGGACCCCAGAAACCCCCCTAAATTGTACTCTTTGTACTGCCATGATAATGTTGAACATTCCATAGAATTAGTCTGTGCACCAAGGGATCAGACCATTATAAAGCTACACATAGACAAGCAAAACAGAAAAAGCAAAATTCCCTCCCAAGCTTGCACAAGGATGACTAATTTCTTCTTACTGTTAATATTTTTCATCATTTTATCATTATCATCATTGTCATTAATATTTGTTTTCTCATTGAGCATACTCCCCCGATAAGTTAAATTGTTGTTTGTTGTTTACTTTTGTCCTTTTTTCTGTAAAGTTTGTTTTTGCCAACGGGCATTTCAACACAAGCCTCCTTCTGGCTTCTGAAAATGCCCCCATATTGGTGTGCCCCTCACTCATGTTACTATGTTGTTACGTCAATTATTTCTTGGTTAACTATGTTGAAATAATTGTCACATAGTTGTTTACCATTTTTATCTTTACTTTCACCAGTATGGAAACAAATGTCACAGTGAATTGTGAATTGTATGTTCACAGCTCTAAAAGCAACAATAGTTTTGAAAATGAAACAATTCCGGTTGTAAAATAAAATTGGTCATGTTGCATTTGTGTGACCTCCCTCCACAAAATGATGGTGTGGGACATTTTTAAAATGGAGGTTGTAAGCCTACAGCTCCTCAATCAGGGATGAGATTTGCCGAAGATGAAAATTCCTGAAAGTGGCTTGCAGGCCTGGGTTCCGCCTTATTCTATTCTAGACACAGAACCTCCCAGATTTTACAATTCAGGTTAACAGACTCTGTGCATCACCACAGAGACAAAACTACATGTTTGGACACAATGTGGACTACGTATATTTCTTTCTTTCTTTGGTGACTGCTTTACTTCTTTCAAGAAAATTTAAAGGCTCAAGGAGATTTTGAGAAAATCCTGGAATCAGGAAAAAATCCTGAGAAATCAAATGCCTGCTAAATAAATGCAACAGAGAAGTTGCCTTCCGATGGTTCCCAGCACTTTGGAAGTCAAGATTACTATAATGTGAAACTTGAGAAAGAAAAATGTATTCCAAAATATCAAGATGCTAAACTTTGACTCTGTAAAGGTTATGCATGAATGCTCATAATGTTCCAATGACTTCACTGTCATTTTTGTGCTAGAGGATGCGGTTCACTAGACCTGAATAGCAAAGTAGAAAAAACCAACAAAACACGGTTTGTTTGTGACTTACTGTTAGGATTCTTGATGTTGTTCAAGTACGGAACATTCTTCTTCGCTACCAGGCAGGGTCTCTGTGATGTACTGGTATCATGGATTAAAAGAAGACAAGGTTACAGTTTGGTTTGATGGATGCTTTCCTGCCCCTCGAGGTAAATCTGACATTATAACCTGGCAAGCTAGAATCCTTGTGACATAATAATTTATACCACACACAAAGATCCTTGTAATGTGATTGGTGGAACATGCGTCTTGCGTCATCCTTTATTTTCCCAATGTACATGTATTTACCACCGCGATGCTCCGAAATTTGATATTGTACAGGCTTGTCCAATATGGATTATTATTGGACGCTTTGCAGCAAGGTTTCCAAAATAATCGGCGGACAAGTTTTGTATCTACATGGAGTCATCCATGTTGTTTAAAAGGGGTTTTTAGAAATTTCAGAGTGTTGTGTGGATGAGTTTCCGTGTCTATTTTGTGTTTATTGTGAAAATATATCAAATGTCAAGGATCTATGAGTTAAATATAAAACCAATATTATAACCTTTATATAAAGCTGTGGTTGTGGTTCCGCTGCTAATAGGATTTGAACTGCCTCTAGTTGCTGGGCAATCTCGGTAGTCTGAGTGGTAAGACATCTGCTCTAGAATGGTGGGGGTCGTGGGTTCGAATCCCACCCGAGGACTATGCCTGTGGAATTTTTTCACAGGACTCGGGAAAGTACGGAGTTGTATACTGCTTAACACACATCGGTGTATGGGTAAAAAAACAGAATATTAAAAAATCGGATTTCGAATTTAAATCGGAAAAGTTGCTTCTCTGAATGAAAAGGTCATGTTAACTTTCAAGGCCAAAACTACTGGCTGATATGCACAGAAGCTATTGTCGTTACGGAGTTTAGGGTATGTGTATGCATTTAATGTTTTGTGTGACACAATTTCTTCATGTCACAGCTCCCCTCCCCTCCTCTTTCCAATAATGATCCGAACATGAGCCAGAAGTAGCAAAAAACCATGCATGTGCAGCAGGTGTTTGTGATGATGGACTTACCAACGGGATAAATGTAATTTTAGTTTTGAATGGTGAGTAATGCATTATCTAATGACAGCACTGAAGTAAACGTTAACGAATGAGTCATGTATACTTACTCAATCTGAGGTAAACCGATGTGTTTATAGTGTTTCCAAGCATCTAAGAATGCACTTGCTAGACGGTAGTTGGAAGTGTAATACTCAAGAACCTTAAATAAGTATGGATCCTGTCGACACCTTCAAAGAGAAATTAGAAAAGCTATCTCAGACACAGTTGACTTCTAATCAAGTTTGAATCCACAATCGGGGATCAATTTAGACAATGTTAGATGCTGGCCCGACGTGTTTTTTAAACTGTTTGTATCATGTTACTGGGACCCATGGGAGATCAGTGCTTTGTAAGCACAGAATGGGACACCCAGTGTAACGAAGAAATAAATAAATAAATAAATAAATAAAACACTAGTCAAGACAGCTGCAGGCAGGCAAACTTGGCTCTAAGGTAGCCTGGTGGGCTAGTTAATCTTGGCTCTTAGGTAGCCCATCAGGCTGTTAAACTTAGCTCTCAGGTAGCCAAGCAGGCTAGTTAATCTTGACTTTTAATTAGGTAGCTCGGCAGGGCAGTCAAACTTGACCCTAAGGTAGCCCAGCAGGCTAGTCAAACTTGATTCTAAGGTAGCCTGGTGATCTAGTCAAACTTGGCTCTCAGGTAGCCCCGCAGGCTAGTCACACTTGGCTCTTAGGTAACCTGGCAGGCTAGTCACACTTGGATCTTACGTACTGTACATGTAGGTAGCCTAGTGGGCTAGTCAAAGTTGGCTCTAAGGTAGCCTGGTGGGCTAGTCAAACTTGGTTCTTAGTTAGCCCCACAGGCTAGTCACACAGGCTAGTCACACTTGACCATTATGTGGTGGTTATTGTGTAATCCCAGCAGGCTAGTCACACTTGGCTCTTACATAGGTAGCCCAGTGGGCTAGTCAAACTTGGCTCGTAGCCTGGCAGGCTAGTTAATCTTGGCCCTTACATGAAGGTAGCCCTGGTAAAATCAGAATGCACAAACAAAGGTCGACCAGACATTCCACTTCTGAGCATGCACAGAGCATGCACATGCCCTCTCACGCTTCATTTCATCCACACAAGGAAGAAGCATGGTGTTAAACAATTTGCTGATTTGGGACCATTATGTGGTGGTTATTGTGTAATCCCTGATTCCAGACCTTTGTCCTTTTCATTCCAAGAAGAGGATTATTAGACATAAAGAGGCTTCCACCATTGTTCATTCATTGTATTTTGGCTCAACGGAGGTACAGTGTAAGTCAGAGTGAACCAGGGATCCAACCTTGGTTCTGGGCTTTGTACCAATCCTATGCTGTAGCAACTGACAAGGTTTTGCATTTTATGTTACACACATTTGACATTTTCTCGTTGGAGGAAACAAAAATCCCAGTGCTGTAAAGAAAATCTTTGTTCTCTTGGCTTTGTCAAGTCAAGGATTTTTTGTGTCAGCGGTACTCTCAAAGAAAAAATGATACCGGCAATTCCGAGAAAATTGTCCCATCAAGCTGGACTGAAAAAAGAAGGCAAATTCCAAGCGGCAACTGGTTTACCTCAGCTTTTAATACCAAGCATCTGTAAAAATACTTCAATTGGAGAGTTTGGGACCGTCGGAGTCGGTGGCAGCAGAAATATCGGCAAATTTTTCATTAGTTAATGTAGTTCTGAACATTTCAGAGATCAATGCATTTAGTTTGTCTGCCGCCATATCCCTCACATTTCTGAGAAATTGTTTAGTATTATCAAACCCCAAAGAAAAACAAAAATGACCGCTGATTTTAGAGTGAAAGACATGAAAGATCTGCCAATACTACAAAATGTTGAGTCTGAACTAGCCTGGGTAGACAGGCCTTTGGGTCACAGTGTTTTGGTACACTTTTGTCTATCCCGGCCAGCTGAAATTGGTTGTGTTGTTTCTTGATTCTTGTTTTACCGATTCTGTTGTTTTTGTCATGAATCTTGTTTATTTATTCATCTTGTGCAGCTGCTCTTTGTTTGTTTCTGGTTATTTTATTTTATTTTTTTTTCTTGTCTTTTTGCTTGGCTGCTTAACCAACCCCTCCCTTTCCCACCCTTTTCCTTCCAACTTCGTTTAGTCATTATAATCTTATGTGCGGGCATGTTTATTTATTTAATAATTTTAATTTATTCTTACATGTATTATTTATTATTTTGTTCAATTCTGTTTACTTGTACAAACTGTATTTTTGTTAACTTTACTGTCATTTAATCTTGGCCGAATATTACAACCCATGGCTACTTACTTGTTCAAGAGCTCCCTCTCTGCTTTATGATTGAAGCTTAGGTAGCCCAGTGCAATGGCGGCTGACCCCCTAACTTGCTCATCTTCTGACAGCATGAATCTACAGAGCTGATGGATTGCATTGATGGATATGATTGCAGCTGGGACACCTGAAGGTTTAATATGAGTTGTAATATATATCAACATCGATGGTGATCTTCATTGTGACTTTACACTTTGTTTAATAACATAGACTGATACACAGTTGATTAGCTCTTTAGCGAAATCAGCACCTTGCTTTAGATAGTATGTCACTGCTGTAAAAACTAAATGACATTATATAAATTGACATACAGATCCTTGGTGGAACTTACATCACGTGTCATTCACTATTACTCCCATCCGCATCAGCGATCAAAAAGTCTTATTTGCCCCCGGGGAATAGTGCTTCCCATTCAACAGTTAGAATCATCCTTGTTCCCAGTGTTTTTAACCAGAATAGCGCCGCTGCTAAAGCAAAGGAGCACCAGTGAAAAAGGTTGTAATATCATCACACACGCATATTGTGCTGTTTTGCATGTACCTCCGCGTATTGCCCTATTGTTTAAGCTGCGCGTCAAGTTTGCTTGAAGAGATAATATTGGTTGTCTTGCGTGCGTGGAGTATGAACAAATATAGCACGTCTGTGTCACAAGATTTGGTGTCTATATGGAGTCGTCCAAGTTCGTCAGATAGAAGGGGTATTAGAATTTTCAGAGTGTGGGTTGGACGATGAACCATGTTCATTTTGATTTGTTGTTTATTGTGAAAAAATTCAAATCACAAGGATCTACGTCAATTACATGTATATATAAAACAAACATTAAGTGGCTTTAGCTCGTGAAATTGGAGTAATATTATCGCTCGGTCAAATTTTGACTATTCCATTTTCATGAGGTAAAGTCCAATTTTACCTTACGATAATATTCCTCTCATTGCACTCTGAGCCACTCAAACTTTTTACACCATAACATTTAGGGAGACTATTTTACCCCTGTTTTGAAATATAATTTTAGCATGCGGACCAGGGATTATTTGCTATAAAAGGAGAAGGTTCTGAAGCTCACACTCTGTGCTATTCATCACTGTAAACAGATAGGGATCAACTTGTAGCTCAGAATAAATGGCACTGTGACACTGCGTTGAGAAAAACTTGGCCTCAGTTACATTACGATTTCTGCTCTCAATTAACCCTCGTATGATAAATGGGTTTCTCGACAAAATCCACCCATGCCCCAAGATGCCACGACAGTAGCATTCTGAGGCACACACATACTTAATGCACAGTTTACAGCCATTGCCCAAGGTGCTTCATATGAGAGTGGTAAACTGGAGAAGTTACCAGCTGCGCTCAATTGCAATGGACTTTGGGCTAGTGTGGGAAGAGATAAGGGTCTCAACCTTGGTCAATTTCTGCAGTGGCAATCTGGGTTACCGCACCATTGTGTGCATGGCATATATATTATGGGAGATTTTGAGGCTCTTTGGAGTATGCAAGTATAGGAGGGTTAATATTGACTTCTAGTAGAGCTTATAATCAGTTTGCTGTAGTGGTCTTCTTGAGTGTGGCCTACAACCACAGGACACTACGTCATACCCATTGGTTGTAAAACACTGAGTGCTCATGATCGCGTCACTATATCATCAACTTGAATCCACGTCTCAGTATTGTTCTAACATCTTATACTTATTATCAAAGCTTCGTCTCAGTATTGGTCTAATATCTAGCACTTAACCAAAGCTGAACCCCCTGCCCAACATTAATCGAGGAACCATGTAGACATACCAGCTCTTGTGTGTGCCAATCTGGCGAGACAGTCGGCTGCCAGGGCCTGGATGGACTCATTTTTGGACGTTTCTAGGAGATCAACAATGAGTTTGATACCTACTGCGGAGGAAGAAGCTTGCTCTTCGTCTGGGACGATACGAGCCAAAACTACAACCTGCCGGTCGAAAAAAAAAGAATGATATTGTTCTTGAAAAGAGTGATGTTCCATTGTCATATTAGAAAATTAGAAAATTCCCCTTAATCATGTTAATAGGGGAAGAGGCAGTTATGTTTGTCTCACAATGGATCCATTTACCCCTTCATGTTCTTAGCTGTGCTGTGAAGTGAAGAGACATGTGCTTGTATCTCGCTGTGTCTTGTTTCTGCGCATTGGGGCAGGTTTCCATCCCTTCAAAAAGTAGCCAACACCTCGCCAGGCCTTTGGGCCTTGTAATGCATAACAATAATTATACAAAATAAATAAAAAATTGTAAAAGAGTGGATTTAGAAACCTAACCCTCCAAGGTCCTCTTCAGGAAGTTGCCTTATTGTGGAGGATTGAGGACTGGAGCTGGGGTAGGCCCAAATAACAGGTGCTTATCACTGTGCTAGGCATACCAACCCAAGTCCAAACACGTTGGTGTTGAGTGACCATAGAGTGGAAGATGGTGAAGGATTGAGGTTGCCTGGGGGCAA
The DNA here is from genome assembly GCA_911728455.2 of Marthasterias glacialis. Lineage (NCBI taxonomy): Eukaryota > Metazoa > Echinodermata > Asteroidea > Forcipulatida > Asteriidae > Marthasterias > Marthasterias glacialis. The sequence continues at coordinate 23,638,895 of OU452222.1, read as the reverse complement.
GTGGGGCCGAGGAGTAAAGGGTTTTAATCTAAACTTAAACCATAGTCTACATGTACACTTGAAATGTCCCACAGCGACTTAATCAGTTAATTACATCATCAGCATTTTTCACGAACCGACGAATGAATAAAAAATCATTTGGCAAATCATTTTTTTGTATACATTCTTGACATATGTGTTAATTTTTTTAAGCAAGTTTCAGGACCTAAAACGTAAAAACTTCATTGCTACGCTAAGTAGCATGACCGACGAACCAACAGATTGCCATTTTGCATTTTCACAAAGTGAGGAATCAAGATTCCCTACTTTATCCATTGAAATACATACATGTAGCACTAGCACAGTGCCAAACATTTTTGGTATGACTTTTGCGCTTTCACAAACCGACGAATCTGTTGATCTATTTAAGTTCAGCGTTATAACGAAGTGAGGAATTTGAAATCACTGGTTTCAAGTACACAGTGTTCTGCGCGTAGGTCTCTTTTTTTTTCGTTCTAACAAAGTGACAAATGTGTTTAGGAATTAATAACTCATTAACATACATGTACATGTATTGACAGTTCTGTAAGAATGAAGAAGTCAGCTTCATATTTGTCGTAAAATTTAAAAGAAAAAACACTAAGCAGTCTCTGAAATAGCAGTTTGAAAAGTAGCGCAACTTCAAACGCAATTTTCTCCCAACGTGGATTTTGGGCTGTGGTGCAGATTTATCACTTTGTGAAATCGGTGACGAATCTTTAGAGATGTAGGGCCTTGTGCTTAGTCTGAAAGTTTTCATGCACCATTTCTTTTTCTTTTTCCTTTCCTTTTAGTTGACTTTGGGAAAGAAATTTTCAGTACCTGGAAAGCAGCTTTACATCTGTAGAACTCATCATCCGACTCGAGGAACGGGACAAAGCAATGGTAGCGTACTCCACCAGAGTCAGCGATCTCGTGTTGCTGGGTGGTGTTGTTGAAAGCGAAGGCCGCCAGTGCAGAGCCGGCAAGCAACCTAACCAGGTCATCCTTGGAGTACAGGAGACGCAGAATGTGTACAAAGTTGAAGTCCATGTTGTCGGCAATGTCATTCATTACATCGGGATTGCCTGCAATGTTTGACGATTGAAAGCTCAAAATATTACGATGTTACTACTTTTGAAAAAGTTGCATTATTAATATTTATATTAATTTTATGCAGTTCTTACACAGCACTTTATCACACCGACTCAAAGTGGTCAGTATTTTGTTTCTGCAAGGTACACAGAGTTAAGTTTTAGTTTACATGTGTGAGACCTGTTCCTTTAGATAGCACCATGTAATGGTTTACAAGGTGTTGTGTTTGATCTGCAGCCGATCAAACCAGGCACACCGAGGCGAGCCCCTTCTCTATGCAGTGCACTGGGTTCCTTTAAGTGCATTACACAACACACAGGACCTACACAACTTAACGTTCCCTCCGAAGGAAGCACCAATAATGGTTAAGTGTCTTGCTTAAGGACACGAGTGTCAAGACCAGGACTCAAATCCACACTCTGCTGATCAGAAACAACAGAGCTTGTGTCTGGTATTCTTATCCATTCGGCCAAGACATGCCACAATTTAAAAATCTGTTTAGTTTGAATTGACCCCAACAAATATAAATTCAAAATACAGAGTTGCAAAAAAACAGTTAGGCAGAAAGGCATCAAAATAAATATTAAATCAGAGCGAACAAAATGTTATGAACGATAAAGGAAAATTAATAAATTAAAACTATCTATTATTACCAAGAGGATACTTTTTGAAGTTTCTTAAAATGCATTTTGTACGTGAGCAATTCCACACTGGCATACATGTAACTACTAACAATGATTAATGGGCACAAATATGACATTGGAGGGGAACACGTGATGTTCATGTGGGGAAGAGCGAAATCATCCATGTAGCCGTGGGAAATTCAAGTCATGAGAACAGACAATAGTTTGACCAATAAAAACATTTTGAAAGTATAATTTTAGAGCATCTTAGAAAGTCTTTTTCAAAGGGGACACGCATAGAATATTTTATACAACCGGAACGCAGGAATTTTATAGAGGTTTTGTTTGTTTGTTCGCCTCTCTCTGTGGAAGGAGTTAGCAATTATTATACAAAGCTTTAAAAAACCAATGAGGCATCATATAGTGTTCTTAAATGACAAGGGTTAAGAAGTTGGGGTGAAGGAGCAGGGAGAGGGTGGCATACATCTATAGGAACAGGGTGGTTGAGACGGAGGGGGATATAAGAGGAGGGGAGGGGAAGGAGGAACAGTTAAAGCAACATTGAAAGCATCAAAATCGAGAATAAACAGAAAATGTGTATGACGGTCATGCCCACTGCTGTACCAAGAAGTCAGATACGTGTACACATACATGACATACAGTAAATAAAATATCAACGTCATTTTGCATATTTTGTTTCTGTGTAGCAAGACACCCAGCTGAAATTGAGCAGACAGCGCGCAGAGTTTATTTATTGTGCTCCACACACACAAACAATAATTGTTTTAGTTAATTGCTCTGTCATTATTTGTTGATGATAGGCCAGTCTCATTTGAAAGTTAATACATGTAACTTTGGTCATCATACAACAATAGAAATTCAACATTTGGATTCATTTTCCAAGGTAAAGTCGGTTTGAGTAACGGACCATGCATCTTTCAGATTGACTTGAGTAATCCCCATCCCCCTCCCTGCCACAAAGTTTTGAATCAGCCGGAGAGAAAGGACCCAATCGCCCAAGGAACAACATCCACTTAAAGCTCCTTCCATGTATCAACAGCACTTTTATTCCCTAGCCCCTGATTACAAAAGACCTAGGACATTTCCATACAACTGTGCTATCCTCCCCCCCCCCACACCCAAATACCTCCTTATAACCCACTTATCCTTCTACAGATGACGAGGTCTTTTCAATTCCTCAATAATGTTAGCTTGGCAAACAAAGCTGAACCCCCATACAGACTTTGTCCAACCTTTTGTTGCTGTGCACGGTAAAAACACTGCCATCAGTTAATCCATAGAGCAAGGGTTTATCGTAAGTCATTACTCATTAATAATAAAGATAAAAACCATGGTTTGATGTGCTCTGGGATTAATCTATGGGCAATGTGCCCCCCAATCTACTTAGGGGTTTCTATGGTGGTCAGTGAAGTGGCTTGGATCATCCTTCCTCTATGCTTGGATACAGTTTACAGCTGAATAATGCAGAACAATGCCAATCGCCCCTACCCCCTGATGCTAACACTACTGTGTGTGGTACTAAAGGATTTTCACAGTGCGGCACTAATTGATGTACAGGGAAACTATGCTAACATTAGCCAAGTGAGGTGTAGAACACTTCGTGTCATTCTAAAGATTTTATTTTGTAGTGTATTTGAAGGTTTGGAAATCCCCAGCCACCCCAACCCATCAACACCGTGGTTGATTCTATCTGATCATAGCCTTACATTCAAGTCCTTTGTGGCTTAGACATAAGTGTAGCCACGAAGCCACTGGCACAGCGGAGACAAAGCCTGCGCGCACGGCAAGTGGTGAAGCCATGAGGGCCTTTTCCAACTTTTCAGGAATTTCTAATGTTTTTTTTTTCTTTTCATTTCTTGATATTCGCTACCCTAACAAGGCCAGTCTTTATCACCATCCACATCAATATTAGGTTTGCACAAGTTCCAAGCAATGTTGACTCATAATGCTACTTACCACATTTGGGGGCTGTACATTACAACTGACTTAATGAGATAGTAAAATCAACATTGGCGGCCCCTACTTAAATTATTGCTACTGTCCAGTATTTTACCAGGCCGGTAAATTAATGGATGTTTGCACTTGTATTTATGTGTCTGGTATTCTGGTATTACTTCTGAAATGGCTGGGGCTGTGAACGGGCGTTGGGCACTAATAGCCATACATGTACATGTACAATGTATATGTTGGCGCGCTACAATTTAACTTACACGCGGAACCTAATTTATGCATAGTGCAATTTTATACACATATGGACTGGCAATGAGGGAAATAGTGCACGTCTATGCAACCCGAGGGCCTGTGAATGACCAGGAGAGGGTCCTATTTCCCGAGGCCGAAGGCCAAGGGAAATAGGACCCTCTCCTGGTCACTCACAGGCCCGAGGGGTGCATAGACGTGCACTATTGCCCGAATAATGCCAGTCCATATGTGTTTCATAACACACCTCAGTCCAAAATGTCGGTTAGAAGAGTAAATCGCGTTTTTTTGGCCGGAGATTCTTCTCCATCCGCAGGCGCCGTTGTTCTCTTTGAGGGTGCTCTTTACCAGTCAATAGTTTTTGGGTTTTTGAAATTATTTCCCGCTTTGCGAACTATTTCCCCCAAATGAAACGCGTGTGGTGCGTGTGGTGAAGATTTCATGCACTAGGCTATATTAGTTCACCCCACGCGACCGTGTTTCAGCCAATCAGGATAAAGAACCAGGGAGAGGTGTGTTATAAACACCGTTAATCTACATGTATCATCACATACATAGTAAATTGTTAAGTTATTGCGAGTGTGCTGATCGCATTAGACTTTTTGTCCCTGTTAAGTTATTGAGAAGTTACCGTGACTATATTCGGCCTTTTAACACAGGGTAATGTAAAAAAAAAAAAGTGTTGCCGCGGTTAATTCACCACCCTGGTAAGTCAGCGGCTGTTCGCACTTGGACTTATGGTTAAGTTAACAATTTGAAGCAGTGAGTTACCCATTTTGAGGTCAATGGGAACGTGGCTTTGTCCTTTAGAGTTGTTTATTGCAATAAAACACACTGTACAGTGTGCTGTAATTAGTGAGTAGTGATTAAAAAAACAATGTAGGCCTACTGCCTCTTGAACTACAACCAGTGGAACCACACTCTACTTATAGAAACATACGGTCTGCCATTTTTCTAAGCCTATAATTTAGTTTTACAAAGTGACGGACCACGTTCCGTCAAGGAGGAAAAAAACACACAATTTCAAGGGTGGGCATGTGAATCAAATAGCCTCTACCAGTCTACTTTAAAAATATCTTTCCAACCATGTTCACTTCATGACAAACACTTTTTTAATAGCCCAAAAGCGCCCAGTCAAGAGGCAACGTGCCCCTTTAAATGCCCCAACTGATATAACTTTTTTTTGACATGTAATCCGATGCTACGGACAATGTTTGCATGATTGCTATCAATAACCATTTAATCATTTATGATTAGAGATTAGAGAGCAACTACTCATGGTGATTTGTTTTGTAATGGACACCCAACTTCATGTGGATTTGTGTTCTGAATAAATAGGGCCGAATGGTTTTGGTTTTTGGTAAACCTACAGGTTATCAAAGCACTGTACATGTAGAGGAAGGGGGCTAGGGGGGTGGTTAACCAGTTGCTGCCGGGAGTCTTCCCTTTTTCCCATCCAACCTGATGGGATTATTTTGACAGAGTTGCCTAAATCTTTTTTCTATGAGAGTACTGCTGGCACAAAGACTTGCAAAGGCAAGAGAATAAACATTCTCTTGTTGCACCGTTATTTTTGTTTTCTCAACCGAGAAATTGTCAAATTCATGCACCATGTGCACCGTGCATTGCAAAACCTCGGCCGTGTGCCATGGCTTATGATGGGAACTAAATCAGGACCTAAGGCTGGACCCCCTACCCGATTCACTCTGACCTACATTGAGCCGAAATACAACGAATGAACAATGGTGAAAGCCTTTCGATGTCTCGTAATCCTCTTCTTGAAACAAAAGGTCGAAGATCTGGAATCAGGGATTACACAATAACCCCTACACGTATAGCCAAATATTGGCGAAATAATGAGCACCATCTGTCCTGATTGTGGGTGAAATGAAGCATTACACAGGGTGTGCGAGCTCTGTGCACGCTCAGCAGTGAAATGTCCGGGCAACCTTCGTTCTGGTATTCCAATTTTACACATTGGCGTGTTTTTAACTTTGCCAATTTGCTGGTTCGAAAAAATATTTTCACGGATACACATGAGCCGGCACCAACTGGTCTTTAGGAAGCTGAAAGTTTGATCGCTTTTAAAATTATAGTTAACTAACTCTGCAAAAGATGACCACTTAATTTAGAAACAAAATTAAAAAAACACAAGAAGCCTGTCTACTCTTAGTCCAATCTACCCGTAGCCAATCCACACCAACCCCAGTTGTTGGACTCACAATGTACTGTTACGTTGCAAGTTTGACCCCGCGGAGGTTCACAATCGGTTGGACACTCTTGTTAATGTTAACAGGAACTATCCTTACTGCGGTTGAATTGAACTACTCTGAGTGCACCCGAACCCTGTGTACGTGTAGGTTCTTAGCCAAAGTATTTCAACCAACCTACACACCTGACCTAACGGATTGGTTATTTTCATTGGTGCCGATCAAATCGTTTAAAAGCATGGCAACAAATTTGGAAACTTTAATGCCTTATGGTTTGACCATGCCTGAGTGGTTACACTGTATGATATATTGATCATGTACGTCAACTTCACTATTATACATGAAATTATTGATGCTTCTGACTTGTGCTCAAAAGTTAATTGAACCCCAAAACTTATCAATAAAAAAAAATATTTTACAAACTTGGTTTGGAATACCCAAAGTTGTAAATGTGTGAGGAAAATCATTCAGGGACCAATTTCATAGAGTTGCTTAAGCACAAAAAGTAGCTAAGCACAAACAAAATTATGCTTACCAAAATAAGGTTACTAGCCAAAATAGCACGTCACATGTACAATCTGTGACGGGTATCCTGCTTAATTTTGCTAAGCAGGTGATTTTTAAGCCTTATCTTCTGCTTTAAAAGCAGGTCTATGAAATTGGGACCAGGTTTTTGAAAAAAGTTGTCTATACCTACCGATTGAGCAGCAGCCAAGTGTAAGTGCCGATTCAACTCTGATGAGCTCATTACGAGAGTGAACCATCAGAGCAACTAGGTATCGGATGCCTCTGGAGTTGAGAACCGTTTCTTGATTCTCCTTGTGCGGAATGTAACCGATCCCGACACACAAGTGTCTCAGGGCACGTATCGAACTTAAGACAATGTGCTCCTTTGGTGAGCGGAGAAGGCGCACCAGAGGTTGGACGCCATTTGCCTGCGCAATGACGTTTTGCTTGTTGTGCGGTCCCCGTGCGAGAACCGCGAGTCCTTCCGCTCCGATGTAATGCAAGATGTCGAACTCCACCTGCGCATTTAAGAAGTCAATCAGCTGTACAACTCCGATCATTCCTGCCATCGTGCGTTGTTCGTCGACGTTTTCTCCGGCTAATGCCCACAGAGCACTGGCTGTACACACTTGGACCTTGGGAGCGCTGCTCCTCTTCAACAGCGTCATTAATGGGATGACTCCACCCTCTTCCAATATGATCTTTTGTGTGTGAGGATTGTCTTTGGCTAATAAATGGATAGCTGTAATTGCGCTCAGCTGCAGCTCTCTATTCTTGGCGCTTGCGAGGGTGATCAGCGCCGAGGATCCACCCTCATCAACGAACGAGTTCTGATTGGATGTCTCATCCTGGACAATTTTTTGAACTGCCACGGTGAGGGCCATGAGGAGTGCGCGCGGCTGCTTGGTTTCTTTGGATATGCAGGATTCAAACAAGCCCACTAATGCGCGCATGCTGTCTGTAGTGTTCCCGACGGTTTGTCGGTGCTCAGGACTCGCAGCCGCGATCTCTGATAGAGTGTCCGTCACTTGTACCAACAGATCCTGATCGCTGCTTGTCTGCCAGATTTTAATCAAAGCAGGAATAGCTCCATGTTGTACCATTGTGTCTACGTACTCTCGGACTTTGGAAAGGTGGCACAGCATCTTGGCACCGGCTAGTATCAGTTCCCTTGAGCTGCTCTTAAACAGTTCCAGCGACATCGGTATCCCACCTTCTTTCACAATTTTCTCTTTAGCCTTCTGCGATTGTATAATGTTTAGGAGCACCGTGTACATGTACAACTTGGCAGAGTTTGAAACGAAGGACTTTATGATCTTCATTGTGGCTGGAATGCACCCTTGGTCAACAACAGCCTCCCAGTTTGGACTGAGTGTGCCATCTTGACCAGGTTCGGTCAGTTTGATCAACATCTTTCCCGCCGACTCGGCCTCGTCGTCGTTGTCCGACGAAGCAAACTTGATTAATCGGCTCCACACGGGTAGGTCTGGGTGGTCCATCTGGATGAAGTACTCCAGTATCTCCACATTCTGTTTCAGACTGGACAGCTCAATGACGCTGAGATTCTGTGCGTTTACGTACCTCAGATCTGAGCCGAGCTCCACAAGGCATTGAACGGTGTCCAGTTTCCCGTTGTCGACGGCAAGGAGGAGTGGGGTCATGAGGCGATCATCATTGGTGGGAAACTCAAGCTGGTCCTCACTTGCTGCTACAAATCGCTGTATGGATTTGATGTAGCCGTGAAAGGCTGCATTGTGAATGTGGCTCCAGCCACGCTCATCCAGGTCATTCATGATGGCTCGTTCCTTTGCGAACTCGTCTTTGACCGAGTCGCGTCGCTGTCCACTGAAACACAAAATCAAATTGGCTGACTGAATAAAATGTACAATTGAATTCAAAACAGAACTTAATATTATAATTCATTTTTGGCATGAAAGGGTGTGCACAATATTGGTAAGAATTGCAAAGACAAAGTATCGTTTACAGATTAGCACATAACTTATATGGTAATTGGTAGAAAGATGGTCATGGTAGAATAACTCTCTTGACATTATTTTTACCTGAATTTTTTTTTTTTTTTTTTTAAGAAATTGGTGAGGCAATAAGCTTTAATCTCACGAGACTAAAACTCAATGTTCTATACACTGTAACTGTGAAAACAAATAAGAGGGTTATTCACTATTATGTTATTGACCAATGTGTTTTTGGGCACAATTTTTGTATCCAACCTCCACTATTTCTCTGTCTATATTCTTACCTTACTTTTTGTTCATAAGGTCAGTAATTAACATATACATGTAAATAGGCCTACTACGTACTACTAAATAAAGATAATTTTTTTCAGGGAAATAATGTCTGACTATCATCATTTCATCAAACAATGAGATGAAAATAAGCACCTTCACAGTTATATGCGCCATCTTGTTCAAGGGACAGATTTGTTTACTTTGAACACCTATTGCTGAAAAAGTGGAAGAAGCGTGAAGTTCTAGCGTTGAGTCGCAGATGGCGGCGTGTGTTCGAAATAAACAATTTTGCCCCTTGAACATATTACCGTGAAGTTGCTTATGGCACAAGCGACTTTGAAAAGTGGAGGTGGGATGGACAATTTCTCACTTATTTCACTTACAAAGGGTATAACTAACAGGACACATCACTAAATTAAAACAAAAACATTTACAAGACCAAAAAATAAGTGAAAGTAGCATCGACATTATCAGGCCTATATGCTTCGTTTTTGAAACAGCAAGAGCAGCAAGGCATTTTCGCCTTTGTAAAGACTAAAGGGCACCTCTATGATGAGACTATAGAAACATTTCAAGGACACCAAAACAAGGCAATGAGCAGGGGCAACGGAGGCAATTGTCTCTGTTTTTACAATACTGGTACAGTTATAATATTAATAATACTAATAGTAAATATAAAAACTAAAAAATTGCATTTAATAAAATTAACATTACATACCCAAACAGCGCCATCTTTACTTTTTTTTAATCACGATTTTCAACAAGAATTTACACTGAGAAATACAGTTGGAAGTGATATTCTGGCATCACCTCCCGTGCACCGTCATGACCACAACTCCTGTATGTAGTGTTAGTGTTACGGTAGTCATTCACTGCAATACACAGTGGCAGTACAACTACAAACAGTACAGTACCAATGACACAACACCGTAGTGACTGTTCAATGCAAAGTGTGCACAAAATGCAAATGTAACCCAGCTAGTTTAGTTACCTCGATCGCCAGACGAGCCGTCTTTGTTTCACATCTTTTATTCCCTCTAATCCTATTCAGCAAGGTACAAAACAAGCTCAACAAAATCTACTTCAATACTCACCAAAATCAATTATTCAGAACGGGTGATTATTGGCCCGATTCGATCGATGTTTGAAAAACAAATCGCCTCGGCCTCGGCTTTGCGGCCATCACAATGTGCATGAAATTGCATTGCACAAAACACGAGAGCCGATTACTCTATTCAACTCCGCCCCCTCGTGGTAACGGTCCAACTGGTACCCCGACTCTACACATGGTTACACACGTGATATTCATGGCCAAGAATCCGCATTTTGTTTTGGAGGACAGACTACGGTGCTGTGATGAAGTGACATTTTGAGCGTCTCATAGAAACGGATTGAAACTGCCGTCGGGCATTCTAGGTTGGGGGCAAAATACTTCATCCATGCTTGGGGTCAGGCTCGAAGTTGCCTTCTTTATTTAGTAATTAATTGAACTATTTGTAAATAAATCCCGCAGTGATCTAGTGTAAAGAAAAGTTTGTAGGGAATTTCAAGTCAGCATGTCACTCTGAACCATCAGACAGAGCAGAATGTCTGAACTATTTTGTGAATAATTTGATTTGATTTGAGGGCCAAACTACATTCACATTGTTCCCCCTACCTAGCTCGCAAAAACAGAAGATAAAAGAAACACCTCACAACTTGTATGTATTAATAACTAGATTTTGACACGCTGAAGTTAAACCGTATCAACTTTAAACAAAATTACGCCTTCGAGAGTTGCTGCCCGGTGGCGGAAGATCAAACGAAACTATGGTTTAAGCTTTTCTGACACATTCCGTATGGGGGCGCTGTATAAATTGCATCAGGGTTCACCAACAAGCGCCCCATAACCCATGCAGTGGCTAATATTCAAAAATACTCAAAAAATATTTTACAATATCTCTTTCAGCCTCTTGAAATCAATTTAAATATATTGTCTGACAACTTTTTTTTCTTTTTTTCTTCTTCTTTTTTGTTTCAATTTTTAGTATGATAGCGGTTGATTTTTGAGCTATACGCATCCCAATGAAAACACCCCCTGATGAACGAGTAATTGGCCAGACCCCTTGCTGAGAAAAGACACTTAGCTTCTCAGCAAAATGGGGGTCATTTTTAGACGGCTGGTGTACCAAAAAATGCTCCCGGTTGAAAGTCAACAACCCCAGGGGCACAATGTTGGACCATTTTACGACAATCCATAAAGCAATGACTTCCAAATTTGTATTTTTACTCAGAAAAAAATGTGAGTTGTCATTAATGTTATTCGTCAGATAATGAACAATAAGCCCTACCTACTGCATTGGTAAAGTTCTACTCCTCACGACTTCCACGCTAAGTTAAGTTGCATTTCATTTTCGGGAAATAAAGGAACAAAATACTACTTCAATTACAAATAAATGAAGAATTGCCAATCACCATGGGATCAATGCAGAAGCTAGAGATAGCAATAGAGGGCATTATGACTGCGTGTTGTTGTTTTTTTTCCTTGTGTATTTTTCCAGTTGCATGTCCTTTTATTTACATTTATTTTATTGTATTTCTTATTTAAGTAGTGTTAAATTGTGTCGAAATCATTGGCCGATTTCACTTGCACAAAACAGAGTTTGCAAGAATATCACACTGGGGATTGACTTATCTGTGTCATTGTTAAAGTTAACTGTTGTGTGACTTACCGTGCTAGTTTATTCTCATCGAATGAATTCACCAAAAATATCCGCTAAAATTTTCTGAAACACATTTTTATTTCAATGGAGCCCAATGGTTTATGACTGAGAAAGAGACTATATACTCCACAAACAAAACGCCCATGCAAACGCAACGCCCACAACATTGACCTATGGTGTTCCATAATGTGCGATTCTGTTTCCGATTATTTCTTCGATTTTTTTTTCTCTCTTTTTTTTCCTTCTTCTTCTCTCCCGGGAAAAAACTGCGATGGAAAAAAATGTTACGCTTAAAAAAAATAATTGAAAAAAAAGTAATGGCAAATACGGAACACCATAATTATTGGCCCTGTATGGCAGGTGGCTGCGGTGACTGTTCCTTTGATGATACAGGCATGGAATTTGGCACATTTTGAATTTTGTTTTTTTGAAAAGATATGAGCAGAATAACAAACAATAGCAGGCAGCCATTTTGCTATTCGCCCTATTTCAAAGGAAAATATCTTTCTTATAACCAGTGTCGTAAACAGAGCGGGGGTGGCTGGAGCCCTCCCCCGCCCCACCGCTCAGAACTGTTCCCTCTTTCCCTCCAAATGAGATCGAAAAAAAAACCGCACACATGAATAGTTCGATTCGTAAATAGCCCAACCCACACTCACCCCCATTTCGTCTTTTTACCCTGCTTACCACCCAAGCCCCCCAAATGAAATTGTCTGGTAACGTCACTGCCTATAGCCAATATCTTTCTCATGACTTACTCTGACTGTGTGCCAAATTACATGCTTGTATCACCAAAGGCACAATTCACCCAAATATTCCCCATATTCTGCTGGTCTGGCTCCCCGACCAAAAAATCTCTGACTATTCTATGTCGATTTTAGGGACAGGTATCACCAAAATGTCACGTGACCAAAAAAAAAAAGGAATTCCTCCTTTTCCGAAAATATCCGAAATGCTCCGAACTCGTTGTCGTCAACATTCGGACAGTGTGGTCGTTGATCGTCGGACATTTCTTTTGTTGATAAAACTTGATAAAAAAATTGCAGACACATCCCATTATCGTTTTTCTTTTTCTTTTTACAACACTATATTTGAACTTATTTGTAACATTTTTACAAACTGATTATCCCAGGTTTTTTTTAAAGTAAACAAAGCCCGTCACCAGCGCTCCGTTTTTCATCCAATGACATCGTCCATGCGCTCCGTTGGTGATAAGTAATGAATATTTATATGTATTGCATCATAATCTATATTTAGCTTTGGATGATGCCTGACCCATCCTGACCTAAGATTTTTAACAGGGAATCTTTGGTCAGGGAACCAGACTAGTATTGTGCCTCACGAAAACGGCAAGTAAGGTCAAAGGATTTCTACGCTCTTTGTCTTTTAGGGGACACTTTCTGTACACCAATGATTCTTGTTTCCAACATACTTATAACATTACTCCATGTTTTTTTTTAAGATTTAATGTATGTTCACATGCGAAAAATAAAACGTGATCAGAAGGTTTAACAACCTTAAACAGAGAAGTATGGTGATGTTTGAAGAGAATAACGGTCTACTCAAGAATCAAAAAACAAAAAATAAACGAACATTTTTCTGATAGATAGGCCTACCTAATAAAATTATCTGTCCAAATACCCAACTTCCTGCCATGACCGATGAATAACCACATCACTCCTGATTGATTTTGAAGAAATATAAAACACTATGCCTTGTCTTGTTGGATGGAACAAACCACTATCCAGTAGTGTCAGTTACAGTTTTGAAAATATATCTTCAAAATTCTTTCATACGTCTTGAAGTCTTATGGGAATGCGCCTTGTCTGGCCTTGTGGGATCAAACTGAAGAAATTTATTTCCTTTATAACGACCATTCATCGCTATAACTGACCGCCTCAATAAGTCATCAACATCATTAACTATCGCTTTAAGCGGTGTCGTGTTCAAGAACCGTTTGTACGGCTTGCCGTCGTAGCTTATGAGGAACTTCTCAAAGTTCCAGCGGACATCCGGAGCCTTGGGCGGGAGCAGCTTTCCTCGGAGTGACCTGATGGTGGCTGAGGGTTCATCACTCCACCCGGGGAGCCGCTGCTTTAGGTACTCGAAGACTGGGTGCGACCGCGGGCCGTTCACTTCGCACTTGCCCATCAAGTGGAACCGTGGGACGAAACCCCGGCCGGGACGGACGTGACACATGCAGAGTGGGATCTCGTGGTCGTGCCAGGGCTCTTTGCTGCCGAACTGGTTGCATGGAAAGGCGAGAATGCTCAAGCCGCGGCAGTCATAGGCGGACACAAATTCATTCATCTGTCAAGAAAACATCATGTTCAGAAGTCAGTTATTCAACATTGTTCTTAAAACATGGGAAAGTAGAGGAGTAACAAAATTCACTCTCAAAATAATCAGTTTAGTTTTTGAACTAGTCATCATTAAAAAGAGAAAAAGCCATCGTGGGAAATGTTTCTGGAGAATGATTTAAAGAGAAAATAATTATGCAAAGTCTTCCACAAAGGTAGTGTCCTTCTTGCTATAACAGTATATCAGATTGATGAAGCACGGTCATAGGCCTACACTCAAGAGCATTACTTCATCTTCTGAAGGAAAAAAAAAGAAACGTAGTAGACCTTTCTCACCTGTGTGAATTCCCTGGTAGCCTGCTCGTCTCCAGTTGCCACGCACATTACCAGCACCACCCGTCCCTCGAACCGGGAAAACTGTATCATCTTTCCGTTCACATCAAGAGCTGACAGCTCGTAGAACGACCTCACCAGTGAAACGGGAACCAAGGAGCCGCTGGACACGAAGTAGCCATCTTCATCTTCCAGGACGGTCTTCGAAGCTAATTCGTTCACCACAGACTCCTGTCGGTTATGTTTAAGATCGTGTGTGACAGCGTTGGAATGTATAGACGATCGTAATGATTCAACGACTCCCTTGTTATTCTGATCACGCTGAACGTTTTTCCCGGCCATTACGATGATTCCAGAGTTCCAACTCCTTTGTAACAATCTTCACACAATAAAAATCAGTTCTACCCGTTCCTCAGTTTGAAACTCCGGACCAAGAACCACACACCAATGAAGGACAAAAAAAAGGAATCACAGAGCTCCCCAATTTACCACCCACAGCTTGTGTCCCGATAACCAGCTGCACAATATCCAACAGAATTCTAGACCAATGACTCGCCTAGTTCTATATAACACGTGAATTACATGCACACACAAAAATTGTCCGTTTCACAAAATAGCTCATCACGAAAACATTAGTGGAAAAAAAAATGCATGTCATCTTGAAGTTGGTGTATCGAATAATATCCCGGAGGTCAAGCGATGCCACACTTCATGTGCAGTGTACGCCACTCACAAACACACACACACCCACACAGATGCACCCGTTCCAACAATTATTCTGTAACTATCCCGGTGTCCTGGCTAGCAACTGCTTATTATCTTGGCTGAGATTGTGTACAGCTAGCAACCATTATCACAGAGCCAGATATGGAATTTCTGTTTAACCAGAGCGTGGCCCCCGTTGGAAAGTCAATATTGAGTTTGGAATAACACCAATAACTAAACCAATATAGAAGCTGTGGAGTATTGTTTGGGGACCGTCAAGTGCACCACTTACGGACAATCTGTTATGTACCGGATTTCCATTAACTCTGAACAAAACATAATAATTAATTGCATATGATAACCACTGAAATACATAAACCCGTCTAGACGTAAACAGTTTTTAATGAAATTAAAAAAAATGAACAACGAGTCTCAATTACTATAAGCTTTATAAAATATAATAAAATATATATTTTTTAATTAAAGAAGATATAACTATATAAGCATTTTACAAAAGGTTTACATGACTTCTGTTCAACTCTATGTTCAAACTTGGTCCTTTCAAAGCCACGAGAACCGTTTGTAATTCTGTATCAGTCACTGTTCTGGAAATGTTCTTTCGTCTGTGAAAACACACAAGAACTTAAAGGGACACAAAAGAGAACTTAAATTAACGGGAACATTGCCTAGCTTTAGTTTACCAGTTGGACCATCTCATTGTCATTTTAAAGAGTTGTTCGACCAATAAAACACATACTGTGTGTTGTAAATAGTGCGTAGTGATAAACAAAAACAAGCATTTGCCACTAGAAGTACGACAAGCGGAACCATCAGAGAAACATACGGTCCGCCATTTTGTGGAGTCAAAAATTTGGTTCCACAAAATGGCAGACCGTGTTCTGTCACGAAACAAAAACGACAAACGCTTTTTATAGCCCAAATGCGCCCAATCCAAAGGTAACGTGTCCCTTTAATAAAGCAACCCCTAACCGTAGAGTTATGTATAAGAACTAGAGGGCGTACAAAACCATGCCACACGGCCCCACAAGAAGCATTTTTGACCATCGAGAAAATGGTGCGGACCATTCATTTACACTGGTCACTCATCAGTTTACAAAGCAACCATTTTCTAAGTGGACTTTCGTATGCAATTGATCCATAGGGATTTTCGCCCATGGTGGGTCAGCGGAGTTCCGTAGTGACATCGCGAGTGCCCTCTCTAGTTCTTATATCACTCTATGCCCCAAACTGACTCAAAATACGGCATGACCGATGTATTCAGTCCCTGCCCACTGTGCAACGCGCGCCATAATATATGCATTAATGTATTTGTCGGACTTTGTTATACAACAAGGGCGGGGCTTAAAAGATCAGTCTATTTTAATTTATGCATTAGTCTTTCAATGTCATTGTAAAGGGTAATCAAGAATTGGAAGATAATGGCATCAGCCTTTATCAAGGGACGCAGTTCAAAGTAACAAAATTCAAGGGTTCTCTGTGAGTAATATCGCGTAAAGTAATGAGTAGTTCATTTGGCAATGATGCTGTCGAGAGTGGGATACAGTATTCCATCTCGCAGTTGAGAAATAAACACCCTGTGGTTCTTGTGCACCTCGTCCCAGCACTCCTGCCGGCTCACCGTCTCCATCCACTCGACAACACGCGGCCAAAGACGGAGGGAGAACCCTAGCCATTCGGATTGCAGAATGACCGTGACTACCACAGAGTCAGCGAGCGTCAGCGAATCCCCGCACACGAATTTAGTCGATGCCAGGTAGCGTTTCTCCAGGCGCTCGAGGTATTTTGTGAGTTGTCTGATGCCGGTCTCGATGAGGGTCTCGTTGGCAGCTTCAGGTTGGAGTTGAAATTCTTCAAATACCTGAGGGTAGGCACACCGGTAACCCACTATTCTGAGAGAAGCGAAAATGTAGACAAAAAAGCAGGCAACGAATATTAATTTAAAATAGTTGCAGGTCATCGGAAGGTCTGGTTGAGCTGAATTGATGTGCGTTTGTAATGGAAAGTAATCCTCTGTAATGACGTAAACCAAAGAAAATCAGATAAGAAATAGGCTGGTTCCAAGTTTTGAGAACATAAATATTACAAGTAATCATTGTGTACACAGGGTTCCTAACCAAGGGCGGAAAAGGAAACCGTTTTGTTGTATGGTAGGCCAATATTATATAAAAATAATAATAACAATAATAAAAAAGTAAAAAAAAAAATAAAAAAAAAAAATGAAATGCATTTCCTGAATTTGATTATAAATTTTAAGTATAAAAAATTGATTCAGTGTTAGTAAACAACGACAATTTAAAGTTATGATTATGCTTTTTGAAAATTTGAACTATATAATCCACTTCTACGATTCACGGGGTGGGACAGTGGTAAGACAAATGAAATAAAATCACAGGCGCTAATCTGTTCGCATGGATTGCTTACTCGTTCGAACGGATTGCTAATACGTTCGAACGGATTACCAAACCGTGCGAACGGAATGGCCCCTGTATATTTTTTCTTACCACTCTCCCTCCC